>CM077647.1:143736062-144003562 GCA_039707465.1 Rhabdophis nuchalis
ATATGTTTATTGAAATAAAATTGCTAACACCATCAACATTAAATGGAGCCTGCTCAGATGCTGAAATACACCCCGCAAATGAGATAAAGAGAGTGGATGAGAGGAGAGACAAGAGGAAGAAGAGAGGGTTAGGAGAGAGGGTAGAGGGGGGGAAGAGGAGGAGAGAAAGAAGGAGTGGAGAGAGAGAGGAGAAGGAGAGAGGAAGGGGAAATAGAGAAGAGAATGGTGACAGAGGGAAGAAAGGAGGTAGGGAGGAGAAGAGAGGGAAATGAGGTAAGAAAGCAATGGATAGGGTATAAATATGGTGTATTGAAAGCAGAAGAGCCAATTATAGTTTTGGGGAGTTGATAGTAAGATGAGTTGACATAATATTAAATAATACACAATAGTGCTGGTTACATAATGGTATACATGTGGTTATTTGTATGAAAATAAAAAAATAAAAAACTTTTTCTTAAAAAAAGGAAAGTTGACAGAGATTGAGTCAATCTCACATCAGGAGGTTGATTTCCCCAGGGTGCATGTCACTGTAGAGAAGGCTTGTCTCTTGGATTCTACCAATTGTAGCCCGTTAGTAAATGGGACCTGCAGCATATTTCATATTATTATTACAGAAGCTACTGAAAATGTAACTTTCTGGAGTAGCATTTAGTTGAATAACTTATTTGGAATCTTTTAGTTTCATTTTTTAAATTCTATATATTTGCATCTTTTTAATAGCTGAAGTGCCTCCCTTTTAGTTCACTCTCTTAGTATTAAGAATTTTTATAGAATTATCATAATGTTTTAATAATTTTGCATTATGTTCAAACCTACCTAATTGTGCGGCCGGCCTGGCGTAGTTTTTTTTTTATTGTTTTAGTTTTTAAATTGGTTTTAGTAAGGTTTTTTTAACTGGATTTAGATCAGGCCAATCCATTTAATATATTTTTAATTGTATTTTAATTGGATTTTATGCTCTATCTTATTGTTCTTATTATTGCCTGTACACCGCCCTGAGTCCCGCAAGGGAGAAGGGTGGTCTAAAAATTTAATAAATCTAAATCTAATCTAATCTAAATCTACCTTTGGTTATCTTTTATCTCTTCTAGATTTCAATGTTATTATTTAAATCCGTGAATTTTTCCTGATTGTATACTTATTTGTGACTAAAATAAATATTTGATAGGTTTTTTTAGTATTTTAATTGCAAGAGAACCAAACCGTATACCCCCATGACCAGTGTGAAGCTCTGGAATTAGCACTTGGGCAGAGCACAATTACTGCAAATGCTACCTGCAACTTCTAATCCTACAGGAAGTCTGGAAGGAAATGATTGATGGTATCAAATGCTGCCAAGTGGTCTAAGAGAATCTTAAAAGTGTTCCCTTCCATCAAAGTCATCTATAAAGGCATTCAGTAGCAGATGATTAGATATGAATTCCTATGGAAAAAGTTCCAAATAATTCATTTACTCTAGGATCCTCTGTAGCTGGTTTCCCATCTACTCAACAATAAACATCTGTAAAAAAGAGAAGAATGGAGAAAGAATGAAAGTTATTAAGCAATGTGAGTTGTAAAGAAGGTTTCTTATAGCTAAGGTACACTATTGCCCATGTCAATGTAGACAGTGTTACTTTCTTCACTTAATTGTTAATAATTCGTTCATGTCTTACTTAGCCACTCACCGACAAGCACCAAATCCTAGAATGCATGGATTAAGCCATAGATGGCACAGTTCAAAACAGCAAAAACACAAATCTAAATTTGAAATTTATATTATTAAGTTTAATCTCATATTGTATATCCTAATTATAAACAGTTGTATAATAATAGTTGCCTTTTTTCTTCTCTGTCTTTGCTATTGTTTTTCCTCTATAAATATTATGGAATTTTATTATGTACTATTTTTATTTAGAAATTGGAATCACAATTGTTGTCATTTTGATCTTGGCTGCAATGTTCTACTTGTTGAAGAAAAGAGGTAATGTTTACGTCAGTATTATGCTTAGATGTTTTTCTTATTAAGCACCTTTATCCTGAATAGCAATCCCTTTGTTTAATTGGAAGAGCCCAGTAAAAATATGGAGTTTCTGCAAAGTTAAGAAGTATCCTTCGGCCTCCTAAAATATATCTACATTAAACAATCCCCCAGACTCTGGAAAAATGTTACCCCCAATTTATTTTATGACTAGAGACAGATTTCAGATGATAATAATGATAAAACAAAATCTATTCTTCCCACAGGTATTATAAAATGTAGAGCAATCCAGTAAGTATAAGGAATTCCTTGAGTTCATTAATTATATCACCAATATAAGCAAGCAAAAAAAAATCTTAAATATGGAAGAATATGGTCTAGTGCAGTGATGGCAAAAATTTTTTGGCTCACATGCCAAAAGCGGGAGAGCGTAGGGGGTCATGCACGGGCATGCCACACACATAATGCTATGCGCATGGCCCCAGCATGCATGTGCGCATGACCAGCACTCCCCCTGTTTTTGCTGTACTTTTTTCACCCTCCCCAGGCTCCAGAAGCTTTATAGGAGCCTGGGGAAGGTGAAAACAGCCTCCCTAGCCCTCCTCCCCCCAAGCCCCTCAGGAGGCTTCAGGAGCATATTTCCAGTTTGCTCATAGGGCCACTTTTAGCCCTCTGGAGCCTTCAGGGGTGTTCAGGAGGCTTCCCTGAAAGCTCCGGAGGGCTAACATCAGCCCTACGAATAAACCAGAAATACATTCCTGAACTTCCGGTTTGCCCGTAGGTTGGGTTTTTCATGCTCCAGAGGCTTCAAGGAAGTCATATCATCTATATAAATAAAAATGTAAAATAATTTGTACAAATCCACTAATCTCAAAAACTACTGAACCGATCTGCCTCAAATTTTGACACAATGTAGCCAAGGACATCCGATAATAGAATAGCTATTCATTTTGTGCCTAGCACATGTGTATAGTGTGAAAGGTAAACACAAGTAAACGGTACTCACTGAAAAATGTTTTTACCTCCCTGTAACTCCTCCCATCCGTCTGATACGTCATGGACATGTAACGGCAGAAAACGGCCTTGCAAGGAACGTTGCCATGGGCAACATGGAAAGCAACGCATGCACCTACCTGTCTACCTGCAGCTGCTCTCTTCCACACACACACACACACATGCGCGCGCGCGCACGCAGGGCCACAGGATCAGAAGCATCCAAGCCCCGTATGGCGCGTAGCTCTGAGAGTGCACCAGCTACCTCCTCTCTCAGTGAACGGGTGTGCGTGCAGGCAAGGGCAGCACCCGAGGCAGCGGCTACTTAAGCACCTCTGTGGTCATCCGGGCGTTGCGTGCCCGCCTCCCTGCCGGCCCTGTGTGACGGTTGGCTCTGGCGGGTGCGTTTCGGTGGCCTCTGCGGGCGGCTGGTGCTGGTGCTGTTGCCCCCGGGCCCTGCAGCGTGCAGATCCCGCCATCTGGGGTCGCCAGGCGGGGCAGCCGGGCGTGTCTCCACCGGTTCTCTCCGATGGCCACTGAGGTGCACTTTCTGGAGCCATTGGAGAGAGCTGGTGGGGGCATGGCCGGCTGTCCTGCCTGGTGCGCCTGCTGGGCAGCCTCGGGCGGCGGGGCTGTATGTCGCGGGACTCAGGGGCGGCAGCGGTGGCGCAGGGCTGGTGGGGGTGTGGGGTGGGCGTGCGGCCACACTCACTGTGGGAGGAGGCAGCCCTAGCCTCCCCAGCTGACATGCCGGCCTTTTCGTGGCTTGACATACACAGAAAGAGAGAGACAGAGAGGGAGGGAGAGACAAACAGAGAGATAATGAATGAGAGAGATCGACAGGCACACACACAGTGACCGAGAAAGGGAGGGGAGAAAGACAGACACACAGAGAGAATGAGTGAGAGAAAGATAGACAGGCAATCATACACAAACAGAGTGACAGAGATGGGGGAGGAAGGAGAGAGAGAGAGAGAGATAGACAGAGAGAATGACGGAGAAAGACAGAGAGGGAGGGAGGAACAGAGGGACAAAGAGACTAATGACTTTGCCCACCACTGTGTTAGGCACAAGGGAGGGAGGGGGGCCTGGAGGAGGTTGCCTGTGGGGGGTGGGGGGTCTGGGGAGGGGAGGGATATTTATTTAGGTAGAGGAATATAGAGAGAGGAAGAAATACAGTAGGTAGTTAGGTAAGTAGAGGGATAAATGAGAGGGATGAATACAGCAGTTAGGTAGATAGGTACAGGTATATAGAGAGAAATACAATAGGTAAGTAGAAAGGTAGGTAGAGGGAGAGGGGGAAGAATACAGTAGGTAGGTAGGTAGGTAGGTAGGTAGGTAGGTAGGTAGGTAGGTAGGTAGGTAGGTGGATACAGAGAGGGGGAAATATGGTAGGTAGGTAGATAGAGGGATAGAGGGGAGAAATACAGTAGGTAGGTAGGTACAGGGATAGATAGAGGGAGAAATACAGTAGGTATGTAGGTACAGGGATAGATAGAGGGAGAAATACAGTAGGTAGGTAGGTAGGTAAGTACAGGGATAAATAGAGAGGGAGAAATACAGTAGGCAGGTAGGTAGAGGGATAGATAGAGGGAGAAATACAGTAGGTAGGTAGATAGAGGGATAGATAGAGAGTAAGAAATACAGAAGGTAGATAGGTAGGCAGGTACAGGGATAGATAGGGAGAAATACAATAGGTAGGTAGGGGGATAGATAGATAGGGAAAAACACAATAGGTAGGTAGGTAGATAGAGGAATAGACAGGGAGAAATACAGTAGGTAGGAAGGTTGGGGGTTATCCAGTGGTTGTGTGTATCTGTGCAGGTGTAGATATACACACAGATTGGTTGGCCATTTAACCAGACTGGGCCACAGCAACGCGTGGCCGGGTATAGCTAGTTCATTATAAAAAGGCATTTCTCCATTTTGTTGATCCAATATATGTACATATTTTTCCTCAGCGTGTTTTTTTAGCATAGTGATTCACCAGATCATCTTGTAATATATTTGAATAGAAAATTGATCTTAATATTTCTAGTGCCGCAATATAAGTTTGGAGCAGATCTCATGGCAGCTATTGCTAATTGTATTGCCTGTGTCTACAAAACCGCTCTACTTCTTCACTCTTGCCCCACATTCATTTAAATCTTACAACAGTTTTGCAGCTTCATGGATCTGAGGAAGGGAGCTGAATTTGAAATATAAAATTAAACCTTCTGAGAATTTGCCATCAGCTTTCATTTCCATTTTAACTTCATTAAACTAATCTTCAATCAAACTAATTTTCAGAGACGAACATAAACCCAATGCTGCCACAGAAAGTAGAAACCAACCAAGTAAGGATATATGTCTGTCTGTCTGTCTGTCTGTCTGTCTGTCTGTCTGTCTGTCTGTCTTTCTTTCTTTCTTTCTTTCTTTCTTTCTTTCTTTCTTTCTTTCTTTCTTTCTTTCTTTCTTTCTTAATTTCTTTCTTTCTTTCTTTCTTTCTTTCCTTCCTTCCTTCCTTCCTTCCTTCCTTCCTTCCTTCCTTCCTTCCTTCCTTCCTTCCTTGTCTTCTTTTTATGCAATGTAGTTCAAATTTTCAACTGTTCTGATGCTATTCATGGCCTAGGCAGGAAACTGAACTTTTTTCCTTTTTTTCTCAATATGGCAAGACAGAAACATATTAAATCCTGTGGTTCTGTTTCTCAGTGTTTCTCACACCAGAAAGTGAAAACTGGCCTCATTTTTCAAAATGAGAGAGGTTTCAAGGTTTGATCCTGAAACTAAAAAAAACCCTCAAATTTTCCTTCAGTGGATTACTTTGTGCACATAAGTTGTTTAAACAGAAAGGAAGGTAGATTAGACTGGCATTTTCAGGACAGTTTGAATTAACTAAGCAGTCTTTAGTACAGGTAAAATTTAAAAAAAAACATTGGTTTCCCATAGAATAGAACTCATCAGATCTTGCAAATCTATTGGACTTTCCCCTTTATAAACCTAGATAACTGCTTATCTTGTTCCACTGCTTATCTTGTTCCAGAAGGGGAGAAAAGAGCACTCCAATTAGATAAAGGAATATAAAGAGAATTCCCTGAAGACTTTGGGTGCTGCTGCATTCAGATGGTTAGGTTCAACTTAATGTGTTTCCAACTGATGAGGCATAGCCATTTAAAATTCAGACATGAAGGTTCAGTGGAGCTAAGGAAACAACCCAAAGCTCCTTAGATCAACACCCCTCAAAATGGCTGTCCAAGGAAACAGCAAGTGATAGGAAGTGGCAGAAAGAGTAGCAACCAGCTTGACAACAACTTGTCAAGCTTTCTGGAGAAGATGTGTGTAGAATGATCTAGTTGTCTGAACATGAATCCTGACAAATTTGAATATTTTATTTATAGCCTACATTGAGAATAATCTAATCTGAAATCTGGAATTCATTTGAGCAATTTGTATTTTGCTATTGCTATTTTTTTCTTCTTAATTTTGCTGTCCCAGGAACTGTTCTAGCATTATCAATATATTTCTTTTTTTTAAAACCAATTTTTATTGATTTTACATTTATAAAAGGAAAAGGGGTATGTAGGGTATTTTTTTTAACATTTTAGGACCTCCATGCCAGGGGTGGTAACTGCCCCCGAGGCTTCATACAAAATATAATTAATTAAATGGTGACAAGAGAATACATATATATCATAATCTCATACATTCAATCATTTGTTTCGTATCAACATCCGTTTTCAGGAATTACAATATAATTTCAGAATAAACTCATTTTTGTGATCTGAGTCTCTTTGCTATTGTGTCTTCTTCCTCCTTCCTGCCAGTGGGCGGGGCCATGGCCCCTCCCATTCCCTCTTCTTCATCTCCCAGGATTAAGGAGTGTTTTTTTATATTGAAAAAGTTTTATTGAGTTTTACAATTTTTTCGAATAGGGTAGGGTAAGGTGAAATAGGGAAATATTTTGAGAACTTTCACATCGAGATCGATGGCCCCCTCCGGGGCTTCTTAACAAAACATAGATAATACATATTTCAGTAATACTGCAAGGTGAATAGAAGTGCATGCATCGTTATAAATTCTATGCTAGCAATCGTGTACAAACATCCAAACAAAAGTTATACTGTATTAAAAAAGTCATTTTTTAGATCTAAGTCTCTTAGCAATTGTGTCTTCTTGTTCTCCTCCCTGGCCCCCAGTGGGTGAGGCTGTGGCCCCCTCTGCTCCTCCAGTTTCATCCTCCAGGATTAAGGAATGTTTTTTAAGAAAGGCTTCCGCCTCAGCAATTGTTTTAATCCTTACTCTTCCTCCTTCCCAGAACACCAACATCCCTTCTGGCATCACCCACTTGAACCAAATCCCCTGTTTAAACAATTTTTTAGATAAGAAGGAATATTTCCTCCTCACCTCTCTAATCTTCTTCGGGATCTGCTTCAAGATAGCAACTTCCTTTTGTTGGTAAATTAACGGACCCTCTCTCTGCGCCCTCAATATTCCCTCCCTGGTAGACCTTCTAACAAATTTAATATGTATCTCTCTGGATAATTCATTTATCCTGGCATATGCTGAATTTATTCTGTAAACTAGGTCAATGTCCCCCCTGATCTCTTCCTTAGGTTTGTGTAAATAGTCTGCTAAAATTGTGCTCATAAGATCAGGAAGGCATTCACCAGATTCCTCAGAGATGCTCTGAAATCTTAAAAAATATGACATCCTTTCAACATCCATCCTAGACATATGACCAGTCAAATCTCCAATTTCAGTATTAACATTTTTTAGCTCTCCCTTTGCCCCAGCCAGCCCCAGTTCTAATTCTTCAGTCTTCTGTGTATTCTGCATCAATTTCTTCTGTGTCTCCAAAAGCTCTAATTTGGAACTGCAGTGGTCTTTTCTAAGCTCTTTGATTTCCAGTACCAAAGAGTGTAACACTTCTTCCATAGCTGTTAATCTTGCGTCTGTGTCTGATTTTTCTGGCTGCTTTTTGGAAGCCATGGTGAGCTGTTTAAATCAGTGCCAGTAAGATGGCGTTTTTTGGGTGCGGCCGGTGGAGCAAGTCCAGAGGCAAAATTCAGTTCAAAAGTTATAAAAGTTGTAAAATCCAGAGAGAAAGACAAATTTTCCAGTCAATTATGAAGACAAAGAAGGCATTCCAAGGATGGAATCAATTAATCATTTATCAGAAGTCATCCACTAGTAGAGAGAGACAGTCCAGGTCACAGAGGAATGTCGGAAATTTTCCATAAAGAACAGTCATTTAAGAACAAAGGGAAGCCATCTTCCCCCGCCCAGTCTGGAAGCCAGTAGGAGAAAGCAACAAAAGAAATTGTTTCAATGTAGCAAGACTTCGATACCATGTATCTAGAAACAAACCGCAAAAAACTTTCACTTCTTTAGCAAAGTTCGGATCAGAAATATCCGCTTCCTCAACCTCGAGGAGCCATTTCCAAACACTGCTGCTGTAAATCCAAGGGGGGGTTTAAAAAACACACCCCTTCCATCATTTCTTATAGTCAAGCTGCCAGCAAAAAATGTCAAAGTCACTTACAGTCCACCTCGCCGCCAGAGTCCCGGCATAGCCATCTGACTCGAACGATCCAGCTCTCTCCAAATCAGTTAGTTGCTCCCGTCCTCCGTTGGCGAAGGGAACCAAGCCCCCCGCAGCATGTCTTCTCCCTCCTAGATCGAAGACAAGGACTCCCCCTCCGGCCGCCGCCAGGTTAGGAAAGGTCCAGGCAAGCCGATCCTACGGGGGGGGCCCTTAAAAGGGTCACCCCGCCCCGTTGGGGGCTGCAAAAAGAACCAAACGGCGGACGAGTCCCAGGACTCGACCGTCGCCGCCCGAAGCCGGAAGGAAGTCCAAGGAGTGTTTTTTTAGAAAGGCCCCTGCCTCTCCTACTGTTTTAATTCTAACTCTACCTCCATCCCAGAATACCAATATTCCTTCGGGCATCAACCATTTGAACCATGCCCCTTTTTTGTATATTTTTTTGGACAAGAAGGAATACTTCCTTCTTATCTCACGAAATTTTTTGGGGATCTGCTTCAATATGGCAACTTCTTTTTGCTGGTACATCAAAGGCCCACCTTGTTGTGCCCTCAGAATCTCATCCCTAGTTGATCTTTTTAAAAATTTAATATGGATCTCTCTAGGTACATTATTTATTCTAGCATATGCTGAATTAATTCTGTAAATCAGGTCTATGTCCCCCCAGATATATTGTTTATTCTTTTTGGTATATTCTGCTAAAATTGTACTCATTAAATCTTTCAAATCCTCTGCTTCTGACTCTGGGATGTTCTGAAACCTTAAAAAGAAAGACATTCTTTCAAACTCCATCCTTGACATATGCTCAGAAATATCTATGTTTTCTTTTTGTATTTCCCTTATCTCTTCTCTCATCTCAACTGCTCCCCCCTCCAACACCTCAATCTTTTGTTTATTGTCTGTGACAGTTCTTTGTGTCTCCAACAATTCCAGTCTTGAGCTTATCAGGTCTCTCCGCATTTCTTTTATTTCTTTCATTATACTTTGAAGCATTTCATCTGTTGTTGATCCTTGGGTGTCCTCTCCTGCAGCTTCTTTTTGCAGCATTGTAGTAATCTTCGTTTGTTGCAAAGTTGGACTGGCTTTAGATGAAGCTGGAGCGGAAAGAGACTTTCCAGTCGGAGGCTTTCTTGAGGTCATTGCTGTAGTTTTAAGTTTTTATGACAAAAAGATGGCGTCGGTGAGCAAGCAGTCAGTGAGATCCGAGATATCAGGAACAGTCTGTGTCAGAATTCAAACCATATGTTGTATAAAATGCAGAGAGATAATTGTAATATCAAATCCAAGAGAAAAAAAGAAGAATCCACAAATTGAGAGAAACACCAAGGGCTTATTGAGGAGGCTTTAATTATAGGCTTTTA
Source organism: Rhabdophis nuchalis (assembly GCA_039707465.1). Classification (NCBI taxonomy): domain Eukaryota; kingdom Metazoa; phylum Chordata; class Lepidosauria; order Squamata; family Natricidae; genus Rhabdophis; species Rhabdophis nuchalis. The sequence continues at coordinate 143,745,898 of CM077647.1, forward strand.
ACTTTGTGATCTTATAACGTTGAAGGAATGTTCATTGATCAAAAAAAAGTTTTCAGCTGGGAACAAAGAAACGCCATTTTCCCACCTCAGCGCTGGAAGAGAAGAAGCAGTGAAAGTTTCATTTTAATTGTAACGAGCCTCAGATACAAAGTTGCTACTGCAATTCCTTATATGGAAAAAACATTCCCTTTTAGGTAGTAATAGATCAGATGTTGGCAATCCTCTCTCTCCCCGGTCTGGGGAGCATTTTAAAACGCTGCTTTTGCAAAGGGGGGGTTACAAACAAACTCCCTCCTCTCTTCTTCTTTCCCAAAAGAGATTGAATGTAAATGGTAAAATAAAACTCACAGTCCACTCTGCCTATACCGGAGTCCAAGAGCGTTCCTCCGACTCCGGCATTTCAGCCCGATCTTCAGTTTTCCATTTCTTCGGCGAGAGGAGTTCCCCCCGCTCTCAGCTCTCCAGCTCCTGGGGTGAAGCGGGAATGACACCCCATTGACCACCGTCAAGGTGGGGGTCTCCTGCAGCTTCATGTAGGGTAGGGGGTCGCTACGAGACACTTCCCCTGTGCCCTCGAAGGCACCCACTAGAGATAGCAAGTGGCGGACATGTCAAGCACACGTCCGTCACCTCCGAAAGCTGGAAGCGCTCCGCATTATCAATATATTTCAATCAATCTGGTAATAACCAAAACTACCTGTCATAAAGAACAATTCTTTTTTATATGATTATTTCTTAAAGAACTCATAACCTGGGATCCAGGATGATAAATTGCACTACTTTAAAGTAACAGTGCAGGTAGTCCACGACTTACAACAGTTGATTTAGTGACAATTCAAAATTACAACACTGAAAAAAAAAATGACTTATGAGTATTCTTCACACTTATAACCACTGAAACATCCTCATGGTCATGTGATAAAAATTCAGATATTTGGCAACTGACATATTTATGACATATTTGTTGTGTCCTTGGGTCATTTGATCACCTTCTGACAAGCAAAGTTAATGGGAAAACCAGATTCACTTAACAACTGTGTTGTTAACTTAGCCACGGCAGTAGCAAAAAAAGTCATAAATTGGAGTAAAATTCACTTAACAAATGCTTCACTTGGCAACAGAAATTTTGGGCTTAATTGTGATCATAAATTGAGGACTACTTATACTATTTTGCTATATTATGACAGTTTTTAAAATGTGTTCATGTTTGAGCATTATAATTTGAAAGAATTCAGATACCTTTGAAAGCTTCAGAAAAGAATATACATACCAAATAGATTCTATGAAATGTTTCATGTTGAAGAGAAGAAATGTAGTTTAGTTTACTTTATTGCCATTGCATCTTTTACAATGAAATTAAATGCCATCTTCAGTGTACATCATACATAAGAAAACTATGAAAATAAAACAAAAACACACATCCATCACATTCTATGCAATTGAATTGAAAATCGCTAATACTGCATTAATAATACACTATATAGTAGAATTCAATATAGTTACTTCTCTAGGATAGAAGCTGTTTTTCCTCCTATTTGTCCTTTTTATTGTCCTGTACCATCTACCAAATGGTAATAGTTCAAAAAAGGTGCCCAAGATGAGATGGATCTTTAAGAATGTTTTGAACTTTGAAATACTGAAGGAAAAGTAAGTTGGGAGAATTAACTAATCAAACTATTTATTTTAATAGTATGAGTCTACAGTATATGCTAAATATTTAATTATCAAAATAATACTGTTATCAATATATTTGTACTCTCTTATCCATTAATTATTTTAATAAAGATGAAGATTATCCACATGAAAATGTTCTGCACTCATATGAAGTAGCGTCTAATCGATTCCAGAACACTTATTCTCAGGTAAATTCTATACCACTGCAATCACAATTGCTTTGTCCCACAATCAGGTCAATGAGGCAGAAGGCAAAGATTGTGTGTGATGGAAATACCAGAAAGTTTTTAATTGGTTAAGAAAATTCAGTCTTCAGTAGTTTAAATTTACTCCAAGTAAACCAAATAAGTTAATAAACTGTAACTTAACCATATGGGAAAACCAGGATCTTCTAGTTAAACTGCTTCATCTAAAGAGAGAAAGCTTTAAAAGCATATATTTCATTCCCAAGGCCAGGCACTTCCTAACCATTTGCAAGGTAAAATAGAAATGTCATGGTTCCAAGTAACACCTCTAACAAAAGAAGACTCTGAAGCTTGAGTTTTCTCAGTTTCATTTTATTAGAGATGTCATATTGGCATGTCTGGGAAAACTCAAATTTAAAAGCTTCCAGGTTTTCCCTACCCAATTGAAAGTTCAAGCACCCACATATCAGGTATCATCTAAAACATGAGATGCCTCCCAGTCACCTCATCGCAGCGCCAGGTCCAGATGACCTTGACTTTCTGAGAAAGAATGTTGTTATGTCTGTATATCACCCACATTCTATATAATCCCTACTCCTATTTTCCCACAGTAGAAAATGTGGCATACCTGAAGTCTAAAAGGTAAAAGATGACTTCCAGGTGTGACAAGATAATTATAAGCACTATAAGTTCTATATGGTCAATAATATAAATATTAGTGACATTATGAAACCTAATCATTCTTCTCCTGCTACAAGAATGCGGATTAAGCATTTTCTGAGGAAGTGTGGAGGAGCTTATTCTCAGGATGATAAGTTTGATAGTTAACGTAATTGTGTTCTGCCCATATCATTGCCAAGGCCATTTGACTGGATTACTCATTGATTCAGTTGAAAACAACTGAGAACAAGATGAATGAATATTGTTTGTCAAAAATGAATTGCCCATTGAATTATTTTAAAAATAATACTATCTATTGTACGCGAGCTAGTTAATTTTCTCAATTTTCTCATTGTTAACTTATTTTAATAATTTAGTTTTATTAGATTTTAATTTTATTGGATTATCGCTAATGTATTATTTGTTTGTTATACAACAGTAATAAATAAGAAAGCAAAGATCTTGAGTGTTTACATAGATATGGTTTTTCTAGAATTTCTAAGGTTATGGGATTTATTATATAATTCTAAGGGAAAAAATTCAATCTAGTTTATTTGGTAGTAATCTTATTTTAAAATATTTTATAGTCTTATCTGGAAGACAACTTCAATTACATGATTTACATTAATTTTTCTATAAATATGTATAGCACTGTTGTAATTATACAGGCTCATGTACATATAGGGTGATATTGCCTAATTCCCATTATTTTATACAGATCACAATTTCTGTACAAGACTCCTGTTTTACTTTGCTTCCACCTTTTGGTTTTCAATGCTTAGCTAAGGGGAGCAAATGGTAATCTGACTTTTAATTTATTTATTTTAAGGCTAAAGCCCAAATAGCACCTTCCCCATTGTATCAGACTGTGAATGTTAAGAAGAAAAAAGAATCTTATTCTGCACCAGGCTGTTGCGAGGTCAGTAATACTGTGATTTTAGATTATTGGGTTAAACTCTTTGGTTTCTTAGGCTGAACTAATAAAAACTTTCTTTATTTTCTCATATGTGGTAGTTACAATAAACTTTTTGTCACTACTTAGGAAGAACAATGATTTTCAGTGGCCTGGATAGGACACATATAATCATGGACTCAGAAGAAGACAATGGAGCAAATGCAACCAGAGAAATGTTCAATCAGGATTTGAACTCAAAGGAATTTTAATTTAACACTTTATTACATTCCCATTTTTGCTATTAGAGACAAATAAAACCTGCCACAAAAAATATAAAAATGTTAGAATTGAGAGGAACTATTGATTTCTAGATGACACTTATATTCTTGGGTTTATTTTATTTTATTATTAATGATTGATTAATTACGTGCAATAAAGTCATTTTGATCTCTTAGCAACTACATAGATAGATGATAATGTATCCATGACAATCTGCCTCTAATACACAAACACAAACACACACACACACACACCCTTGATTGGCTTTTGCACTTCTACCTTTTACTTTCAATAATAAAGTTCTAAAAAACTTCTATACTTCCCGTCATTACATTATCAGCATGTCTGATAAAGGTTGTCATTTCTCGCAAGTATTTTAATTCCATTTTATTTTAATAAAGCTTTTCTTGTGATATATGCTGCATATAAATTAAATTAAAAAGGGGATAGTATAGAAACATGCTTTATTCCTTTTCTAAATTTGATTTTTTTTTAAAGAGCTATAATTCCAGTTGCTGCTTCATTTTCTGAATCCAGCTTCTCTTTCTGGTATTTTTCATTCTATGCATCATTGAACTCTTTTTTTTTAAAGTAATTTTTATTAGTTTTACAATTTTATGAAAGGAAAGGGGTAAATAGGGTATTTTAACGATATTTAGAGCTTCCATATCGGGGTTGGTGGCCGCCTCCGAGCCTTCTTTCGAGGTCAAATTCATTGGAAAATAGAAAAAATAGGAAGGGGTACATACATTTTAAGTCATACGTTTCATAATCAAAAATCTCATACATTCAGTTATTTTGTTTCTATTAACATCCTTACAGGAATTACCGTACATAAAAAAACACACCAAAAAAAATCATTTTTGTGATCTGAATCTCTTTGCTATTATTTCTTCTTCTTCCACCCTACCAGCAGGCAGAGCTGTGGCCCCTCCCGTTCCCGTGTCTTCGTCATCTAGGATTGAGGAATATTTTTTAAGAAAGGCCTCTGCCTCTTCTACTGTTTTCATTCTAACTCTTCCTTCCTCCCAGAACACCAACATTCCTTCGGGCATCAGCCATTTGATCCAAACCCCCTTGTTATGTAATTTTTTCGATAAGAAAGAATATTTCCTTCTTTCTATCTCAGATTTTTTTCGGGATTTGCTTCAATACGGCTATCTCATTTTGCTGATATATCAAAGGCCCCCCTCTTTGTGCTCTCAGGATCTCATCCCTTGTTGACCTTCTTATAAATGTAACGTGTATCTCTCTGGGTACATTATTTATCCTGGCATATGCTGAATTGATTCTGAATATCAGATCATTGTCCCCCCACATGTGTTCTTTATTTTTTTTTGGTATAATCCGCTAAGATCGTAGCCATTAATTCTTTTAAATTCTCTGTATCTGACTGGGACATTTTGAAATCTTAAAAAAAAGACATATGTTCAAAATCAATTCTAGACATATGATCAGTAACATTAGTAAGTTCTTTTTTAAAATCTTTTATCTCTTCCTTCATCCCAACTGCCCATCCCTCCAACCCCTCAATCTTTTGCTTATTATTTATTTCTCTTTGTGCCTCCAACAATTCCAGTCTTGTACTTAAGTTGTCTTTCTGAATTTGTTGTATTTCATTCATTATTTTCTGAAACATCTTGTCTACTGATGTTGATTTAGGTTTCTCTGCTTCTGTTTCCTTCTGCAGCATTGTGGTGATTTTTGTCTGTAATGTAGGGCTTGGTTTTGTAGACGATGGTGCTGAAAATGATTTGCCAGGTGGAGGCTTTCTTGTTGCCATAATTAAAGTTTTAAGTCTTTATAAAAATAATTTTGAAAAATATGGCATCAGTAGGTAGACAGTCCGTGAAATCTGAGACAAAGACAAAGCCTTGTTAAAGTTCAAATTGTTTTTAGAAAGTCCAGAGAAGAAATCAAATTGAATTGTCCAAAAGAAAAAAACAAAAGGTTTCACAATAGGAGAGAATGCTGAAAGTCACTAGAGTAGGCTTTTTTATATATTTTACGTTATTCTTGCTTATCTTGTTAAGCTGGAGGAATGTTTATAATCAAAAAACTTTCTCTTCTGGGAACAAAGAAGCGCCATCTTTCCGCCTTACTGGCAGCAGTGAAAGGAGTGAAAGTTTGTAACAAGTTCATTGTAACTGTAACAAGACTCAGATGGAATGTTTTTACAGCAATTCCTTGCTTAATGATACATTTCCTTTTACTAAGAGTCAATCGGATGTCACTTTCACTCTCTCCCGATCGCGGGGGCAATTTCCAAATACCGCTTTTATTTCCAAGGGGGGGGGGTGTTCTCTAACTCCCCCCTCTATTTCTTCTTTTCAAAAATTGAATGTAGAAAATCGAGATAAATAACTCACTTCATTCCCATATATTATCACATTCCATATGTAACTAATCCGGAGTCTCAGCACAGCCATTCAACCCCAGTATTTCTGCTCTTGTGCGAAATCCTCCATCTGTTCTGGCTCCTTCAGCGAAGAGGAAAACATTCCCCACACACTCCGTTTCTTGGCTCCTAGGGTGCAGAGGGATGGCCCCCCTGACCGCCATCGAAGTGGGGGTCTCACTGCAACCGCCCTTATGGAGGGGGGGCTCTTTGCGCCTCCCCTGCCCCTGAAGGTGCCCATCAAGAAAACCCAGCGGCGGATGTGTAGAAAACACGACCGTCACCTCCAAAACTGGAAACGCGTCTCCATCATTGAACTCTTGATTGTAGAATCTTCTGTATTATCTGATTATCATGTGAGATAAGTGCAATAATTCATTTAAAATGTTTTTATATTACCATTTATCTATTAGAATGTAATTTAATTATCTCCAAGATGCCCTAAGTCACTATAGAACTCTTCAATTTTTACTTTCTCTGCACTTGCCACTTGAGTTGTAACAATATGAGTGTAATAACACATGGCACTTGCCCTTTGAGTTGTGTGTCAGTGTGATAATATATGGGAATGAAGTAGAGGTGATATTCAGTAGGTTCTAAGCAGTTTTGGAGAACTGGTAGTAGAAATTTTGAGTAGTTCGGAGAACCAGTATATACTACCTCTGACTGGCCCCCTCCCTCATATATTCTCTGCCTCCCAAGTCCCAGTTGATTGAGACCTCAAGAGAATGGAGATTTTACAGCATCCTTCCCCTGGAGTGGGTGTGAATGGAGATTTTACAGTATCCTTCCCCTGCCATGCCCACCAAGCTATGCCAACCAAGGCATACCCACAGAACCGGTAGTAAAAAAATTTGAATCCCACCACTAGAATGAAGTTGAGAGTAAGAAGCACAGACCATCATGTAAAAGATATCTCAGTACACAGGAGGATAGGAACATGGAAAACATTTTAGAAGGAAACCTTCCTGGTTTCCCAAAAAGTAATAGGAGAGGTTTGGAGAAATGCTTTCAGAAAGAAAATGCATGCTCTGGATCTAACTTCTCCTCTAGAATAATCCCTTGGTAGTTCCTGCTGCCACCATTCTATCTTCAAGGATATACACTGGGGAATTTAGCCATTCTTTAGTTTCTTGAAAAATGGGTTGATTTTACCAAAAGAAACATGCACACACACACACACACACACACACACACACGCACGCACACACAGAGAGAGAGAGAGAGAGAGAGAGAGAGAGAGAGAGAGAGAGAGAGAGAGAGAGAGAGAGAGAGAGAGAGAGACTTACTTTAAAAACTTTAAAGTACTTAAATGCAGAAATATTGTTCAAAAGAAAATAATTATAAACCTTCCAGGATTAAGTTAATACCACAGGTTTCCAGTTACCCTAAATAAATAATAATAATTAAATATTAAATTATTTCAGAGAGATTACAAGATAGCTTTGATTTCCTAGAAAAAAACAGAATTCTGCTACAAATCTTTAATAGCATTCTAAAGAAGTAAATGTACTGTATTTTCTTGAATATAGTGTAATCAGCTTGTTAGAAACTGAGAAAGAAACTGATTTCCAAAATCACTTTGGTGCACATTTCCTTTATCAGCAGAACTAATAAAGATTAGGAAAATTATTTCCCTAATTAATTTATAGCTTGTCAGCAGAAGGGTCAAAAATCTTTATGCTAATGAATAAATAAATTTGATGCTAAAATAAATAATTACATTTTCTGTGACCTAAACCCTTTTCCCTTTCAATAAATCTGGTTAATGAAGATTCCATGAGAATATAAACAGCAGCAAAGAGTTTTACACATAGCCTGAAAATATGACTGTTAGGTTACATTAAACAGTTCTTTATCTTATACAAAGAGTGTAAATTCCAGGGTCCCAAATAGCATGCTCAAACAAATCACATTCCAAGGCAAGGAGTTCCTCAAAGTTGCAATTTATTTAAAAAGCCATGTTGGCACATCTGGGAAAATCCAATTCTGAACGCTTCCAGGTTTTCTCACCCAGCTGAAAGTTTAAGATCCTCCCCCAATACCCTCAAGTCCATCACATGGTCCAATCTTCCACTGCCACGATGACAGATTCCACCCATCCAATTCCTGCCAGGTGCAGAGACAAAGAAGAATGTTATTATGGGTACATATCACCCAACTCTGTGTAATCTCCCCTTCCATTTTCCCACAGTAGAAAGTGTGGCAGAGCTGAAAATTAAAAAAGAAAAGATTTGCTTGCAGGTCTGACAGGGAGCCTCCTCTCAGAAGAAAAGTGTATCCTGTAAAGAGAATAATGCAGGACGTTAACATTTACTTACTAACCACCTCCCCTCACCTCGGGGAGGGGGACTCTTTGGCTTATCTGCAAACTTGTCATGAAACTGATTCACTAATTTGTCAGCTTTCACATTCCAACTTTTCACCCACGTAACTTCAAACAAAGGGTACCCCTTCCAATGCCCTAAGTATTGCAAACAATCTTTTATACAATCTGTACTTTTTTCACTTTGAAGTGAGTTTGTCTCTGTATTACCACAGGGGGTGGTGAGAGTCTGTGGTCTTAAATTAGACCAAATCACAAGTTTCAGCAGGTTGCAATGAAAATCCCTAGTATTCTAGGCAGGCTGAGCTGAACTGTTCCTGGGTTAATTATTTTGACTATTGGGAAAGGACCTAAAAACTTTGGCCCTCATTTCTTGCTAGGTATCATTAACCGTATATATTTCATAGATAGAAAAACTTTATCTCACACATGGAAGGGGGGTGGATGCGAGCAGTGCTTGTCAGCTTGTTTCTTGTATTCTTCCACTGCATCTGCCAGAGATTTTTTGGTATTCTCTCACTCCTTTTCCAGAGTGTTCATCCATTCAGCCAACAACATCAACAAGAGGAGCTCTCTGGGCAACTTTAGGCATGGGAACAAATTACATGCCCCTGGTAACTTGAAAAGGAGTTAACCCAGTCCTGCTGTGGACAGCATTATTATATGCCACCTCAGCGAATGGTAGTAGGTCCAACCAATTGTCCCGTTGGTAATCCACATAATAACAGATGTATTGTTTGTCCATTGCATTGGTCTGTTCCACTGCTCCATTCATGCTTGGATGGAAAGCCAAGCTAAGTCCCTGAGTAGACCCAACTCCTTCATCAACTCCTTCCAGAACTTGGCTATGAATTGGACTATGCAGTTTGAGATTATTCTCCAGGGTACACTGCATAGGCAGTAAATGTGTTTGATAAACATCTTCACTAGCTTCTTCATTCATGGTAACCCTGAGCAAGTGATAAAATGGGCTTGCTTGGAAAATAAGTCAATGACTGTCCAAATTACTGTATTTCTGCCACTGTCCGGGAGTTCTACAATGAAATCCATTGCGATCTCTTCCCAGGGTCAGCTGGGGCTGGCCACCTGTTGCAACAGCCCGGGGGCTTCCCTGGTCATATTTTTATGGCTGCGCAAGTGGCACAACTTTTTACATTGTCTTCCACTTCTGCTTTCATCTTTGGCCACCAAAATTGGCATCTAGTGAGGTGGAGCATTTTTAGGAGTCCAAAGTGACCCCTTAGCTTTGCATCTCTGCTCCAGTGCAGCATGTCTAGCCTTAAATTGGCAAGTACATATAGTTTCGATCCTTTCCGGGCTAATTCATCTCTCATTGTTAAGAAGTCTTTGTTGTTGGTAAGCCATGGGTTGGTTGGCAGGGCTGCTTTCAGTGCAGCAGTGAATTTGTCCTGGCTGGGATCAATCTGCCATCTGGATTGGCCTCTAGTGGTGATTTGTACTGTTGTTTGTTTGTGGGAACTATGGAGTGAACTACCTCCTTCCTCTGACTGTCAAATTGTGGTTTTCTTGACAAGGCCTCTGCTAGCAAATTTTTCCCTACAGAAATGTATTTCAGTTCGAATTTAAATATCCTGAAGTACTGTGCCCATCAAACTTCTTTTGGAGACAGTTTACTGGGGGCCTTTTGGGCTTCAAGTTTTTTATGATCAGTTCAGACCTCAGATAGTACTTTCCCCCTTCTAGCAAATACCTTCATGTGAGTAGTGCCCAACGGACTGCTTAGACTTCTTTCTCCCAGATGGCCCACCTTATTTCAGTGTCGGTGAGTTTTCGGGAAACATAAGAACAAGGCAAGAATTGTTCTTTTTGGTCTCTTTGCAACAGAACTGTTGCTACAGTCACATCACTGGCATCTGCCTGTATTATGAATTGCTGTTCTGGATCGCAGTGTTGCAGAATGGGTTCCTGGGCAAAGAGCCATTTTAATTTCTCAAAGGCTTTTTGGCAGTCCGCAGTCCACACAACTGGCTGATTTGGCTTCAGCTTTGTTAGCAATGGCCTTGATTTTAACAGTTCAGTCAGGGGCAGAGCAACTTCTGCAAATGCCAGGATGAACTGCCGATAAAAGTTAGTGAACCCCAGAAAACTCTGTAGCTTCTTCCGGATGCATGGGGGTTGCCAGTCCTACACAGCTTTCACTTTCCCTGGGTCCATCTCTATTCCCTCGCTGGAAATACATTAACTGAGGTAATCCAGGGAAGTCTTGTGAAATTCACACTCTGATAGCTTCACATAGAGTTTTGTATTTATGTGAAGTATTGTAAGAACATTCTAAGAAGAATGTTATTATGGCTACATATCACCCAACTCTGTGTAATCCCCCCTCCCATTTTCCCACAGTAGAAAGTGTGGCTGACCTAAAACCTAAAAAAGAAAAGATGGCTTGCAGGTCTGACAGGAAAAATATTTATAGAAATCAAATTGAATCTAACACAAATTCCTACTTCTTGTCAGCCCTTCAAGGTAGACCAGAGTGCGATACCAATTTTATGAATAGTAATATAACTCTATTATAAAGTTAGGGTAGCAGAATCTTTTAAATCTGAATGCGCTGTCCTGTCTCTCCTTTTTTTCATCAATATTTTTATTTTATTCAGAAAGTTAAAGTACAAGCCTCCCAAAAAGAAAAGAAATGAATTTTACAAAAACAAAACAAAATTAGACAAACCATTAAAAATAAAAAGTGCAATAAAAAGATAAAAGATATATATATATACACATACACACACACAGTGGTACCTCACTTCACGAACGCCTCTCTTCACGACCAATTCGCTGTACGACCAGAAATTTCCCCAAAAATGTGCTCCGCTGCACGAACCCCGCCTCGCTTCACGTACCGGAGCTGCGGACATTTTATCTACGAACGAATGTTGTGAGGGGGACGGGTGTGTGTGTGGAAGCGAAGGCAGGGGGGAAGGAGCTGCCTTCCCGGCCGGGCTCCACAGCTGAGGGGCGATGGAGCAGTTTGCGCGGTTTGCTCCATCGCCCCTCAGCTGCGGAGCCCGGCCGGGAAGCCAGCTCCTTCCCCCCTGCCTTCGCTTCCACACACACCCCGCGAGCGGCTGCCAGCATGACTTTCGCCCGTCTCTTTCTGGGCTCGGTGCTTCTGCTTGTCGGGACGCTTCCCAGAAGCGCGGAGCCCAGAAAGAGATGGGCGAAAGTCATGCTGGCAGCCGCTCGCGGGGTGTGTGTGGAAGCGAAGGCAGGGGGGAAGGAGCTGCCTTCCCGGCCGGTATTTTACAGCTCCTGTTTTTTTAGGCCCATTTTAAGGGAGGCGACAAACTTGTCATCCTTCTCTGCCCTTCGACTCAACCTAGAGATCATCCAGACAGAGACCTATTAAGATTGCTGCTGTCTTTTTAGATATGTGTTAAATCTGTAAAATATTCGCTCATCAATAAGAGTCCTGTAAAAGGATGATGTAATCAGGGAAGCTGGTTAGCTCAAGGCATAGAGAGGCTTGCCTCGAGTGCTGGAGAGCACGGGTTCAAATCCCTGTAGGGAAGTATGGCCAGCTGAAGAGGGCTAAGGAGCCCGAAATGGATCCATCCTGGTCTCTTAATTAATTATTAAATCATCCCTTAAAAATCTAACACATATCTAAAAAGACAGCAGCAATCTTAATAGGTCTCTGTCTGGATGATCTCTAGGTTGAGTCGAAGGGCAGAGAAGGATGACAAGTTTGTCTCCTCCCTTAAAATGGGCCTAAAAAAACAGGAGCTGTAAAATATTCGCATATATATATATATATAAAAATTTTTAAGGGATATATATATATATATATACGGGCATAGCTGGCTTCGGGGATTTTCCCGTGTATAAGGCATAGAAAAGTTGTTGCAACGTTTCGACAAGATCTCACTTGTCATCATCAGGCAGGCTTGTGTCACACTCACAGACACAAGCCTGCCTGATGATGACAAGTGAGATCTTGTCGAAACGTTGCAACAACTTTTCTATGCCTTATACACGGGAAAATCCCCGAAGCCAGCTATGCCAGCATACCTAAACCCTTGAAAATCTACGAAAACATATATATATATATATACATATATATATGTAGGTCTTTGGTTGTTCGGGTTTTCTCCCATGTAGAATTGGAAGTATCTTCAAGACGTTTCGATGAAGTCTCATTCATCATCTTCAGGAGCTTCCGGCTTGGTGCTTCCAGGAGCAATGTGAGATCTCAGCCGGTTCCTCTTTTTAACTGCCCGTGGGGGTGTGACCTGATTGGGTGGGAGCTTGGCTGCATTCTGATTGGGTGGAGGTGTGTTCTGATTGGTAGGGGGTTTGGCTGTGCTCTGATTGGATGGGAGTTTGGCTGTGCTCTGATTGGATGGGGGCGTGTTCTGTTTGGGTGGGGACCTGGTTGTGCTTGTGTTAGTCCAAGTTGTAGAGGGATTTGACCTGGTGAGCTGCATTACTGTTGTTTGGCTTTGCGTTTGTGGTCATCTCACATCTCCATGGTGGGCATCAGTTTGCTTTATGTATGGATTGGAGGGGTTTAAAGTGGCTAATAATGCAGCTGTGGTCTGGCTTCTGGTTTGTGGTCAGGCTTCTGGTTTGTGGTCATCATCGGTGTGGGTTTGGGCTTGCTTTTTGCGTGGATGTGTGATAGTGACATCCTGTGTGGTTTTCGTGAATGTGGGTCTGGTATCATTCTTTGTGTTAGGGACTCGTTTGTCAGTGAGAGCGGGTTTCCAAATGGCTGGTAGGCGGGAGGCATCATCTCGTTTATTCATGCTGTGTGGCCGTTTTTCTATCTCAATAGCTTCTCTGATTATTCTGTTGTTAAACTGTCCAATAGTTCTGGTCTTTTTAAAGTCTATATCATGTCCTGTGGCTTTGAGGTGTTGGACCAGGGAAGAAGTTGGTTCCTCCTTTCTGACTGAGTTTTTGTGTTCTTCAATGCGTGCCTTTAGATACTTCCAATTCTACGTGGGAGAAAACCCGAACAACCAAAGACCTACATACAAACACCCACGAAAACCTCAGAAAACATATATATCTATCTATATCTATATCTATATCTATATCTATATCTATATCTATATCTATATCTATATCTATATCTATATCTATATCTATATCTATATCTATATCTATATCTATATCTATATCTATATCTATATCTATCTATCTATCTATCTATCTATCTATCTATCTATCTATCTATCTATCTATCTAACGATAGATAGATAGATAGATAGATAGATAGATAGATAGATAATTGTTTCCACAACTTCCTGTAAGGGCCCCAATTAAGGGAGGAGACATCCTGTTTCCCTCTCTGCCTGTCGGCTCATCACCAGAGACCATCTAGACAGAGAACCATTTTTTAGTTACGTTGTCTAATATTTTTTAGATATGTGTTAGTTTTTTTATGAGCTGATCAATAAATTTAAATTTGAGAGACCAAGATAGATCTGTTTCGAGCTTATTAGCTCTGATATATATATTGCAAAAATAATAAATTATCACCCGCCTACTCCTACAATGCAGGCCTACCATATCTATCTGCCTGCCTGCCTGCCTGCCTGCCTGCCTTTTTGTCTGCCTGCCTGCCTGCCTATTATGAACAGATAACAGGTAAACCAAGAACAAAGTGGTAATAGATAAGAAGCTGTTGTACACTTTCTACAAAATAGATTATAAATGAACAGCCCCCTCCCTCATTTTATCTTCATGAGAACTAGAGACTATCATGTCTAGATTCAAATTTAGATTTTATCTGACTGTTCCATTAATTTCAATACTTCTTCCTGTTCCTGAAGGTTATTCCTACTACTCATTATATCTACAATAAGAATAAACAAGGACAGTTTGCAATATATTTCTCTCACAAATAGATATTTCAGTTTGATTTGATCAGATGTTTCTGTAAAGCAGTTTATAAAGCATATCTTTTTTTCTATATCTCATTATTCATCAATGAATTTTATAAATAAGAAGTATTCATTTAAACCAATGAACTCCCTAGAGAAGTTTGCAATACATGTGTATTAAATAATAAGATTGGGGGAAGGGAGAGAGAAATAAATTTTATATTGATTAAAATTGCTATTTTATGTAGTAATTTTATATGATCAGATAATCTAAAGCAAAGGATAATCCAAGTTATTTCTTAAATTCTTCTGCAAAGTAAAAAGAATATGGTCTTCATAGTTCTGTATTTTCCAAAATCACATATACATATCTATCCAACCATCCATCCATCAATATAGATATAGAGATATATAAGGGAAATCAAATTATTTGATTAATAGTCTGCATAAAGGATTCTAAAGTTTATTCTTTTCTATCCTCAATTGTTCAGAAAAGCATAATCTATGTTCTTGAAGTTTTAAAAAAATTCAGTAAATTTTTGCATGACATGGTAGTAAAAGAGATGTTGGAGATGGGATAACAAGCCTTCAAGAGCTTCTTAGATGAAGATGGATGAAAATATTTTCTCCATCCAGAAAGGTTTTCACAGAAAGGTTAAGTTGCTGATTTATTGTTTTTAGTTTAGATTTATTACTGGTAAAAACTTAAGTGTAAGCGAAGTTAATTGGGGATGGAGTGGTGGAGATCAGTTTGCAGTCTTCATATAAGGAACTACAGCATGACTGAATAATGTACTTGCAGTACTAATGAGCTCAATTCACATGCATTCAGATATTCTTATTAGAAGCCATATTTTTCTGCCTTTAGTTGTAATTTTGATGTGCTTCCATTTCATGGTTTCTACAAATATTCAAAATTTATTTTTATGGTCAATGGACTTATTTATAGAATTTGTAGTTTATTCTCACTTTGCACATATTGTGGGTTTCAATCCAAATGATGCATTCATGGTTCAGACCTTCAGCTCCACATAGATATTTTTATAGTGGTCTGCTCTATGCAACCTGCCCCAGAGAACTAAAAATAGGAATGATGTGAATTTCTGTAGAACTATTTTCACAAGCTTGAATAAGCCTTGCTTTTTTAGTGAGCTCCCACTGATATGCAGTTTCAAGATTAGTTATTGTAGCTTTTAACAGTCTTTGAAAAGGGCATGTGGTTCAGGTCATACTAAATGAGCTAGAAAAACAAATTTAAATTCATATAATTCATTAACTGAACCATTAACATATGAATTAATTAAAAACTAATTTAATTAAATTAATTTAAGAATGATTGATATATTAACAAAAAGAGAAATAAAAAGAGAATATTCAATCAACAAAATTTTATAGATTTTATAAAAATTTATCATAACTGCCATAAATTACAGTTCTACATAAAGCATTACATAGCACATTTTGTAGTATCCAATATCTCAGAGGCTGCCACAAAGAAGAGAGAGTCAAGCTATTCTCCAAAGCACTTGAGGGCAGAACAAGAAGCAATGGGTGGAAACTAATCAAGGAGAGAAGCAACTTAGAACTGAGGAGAAATTTCCTGTGTAGACATTTTTATCATGGGAAGGTGATTGTCAAGGTTCATTTTTGGCCTCGGAAAAGTGAAGGATGGTTGTAAACAAGCCTAGTTTTTATGTTACAATACAATACAACAGCAGAGTTGGAAGGGACCTTGGAGGTTATCTAGTCCAACTCCCTGCCTAGGCAGGAAACCCTATACCATTTCAGACAAATGGCTAGCCAATATCTTCTTGAAGACTTGCAGTGTTGGGGCATTCACAACTTCTGGAGACAAGCTGTTCCACTGATTAATTGTTCTAACAGTCAGGAAATTTCTCCTCAGTTCTAAGTTGCTTCTTTCCTTGATTGGTTTCCACCCATTGCTTCTTGTTCTGCCCTCAGGTGCTTTGGAGAATAGTTTGACTCCCTCTTCTTTGTGGCAACCCCTGAGATATTGGAACACTGCTATCATGTCTTCCCTGGTCCGTCTTTTTATTAAACTAGACATACCTAGTTCCTGCAACCGTTCTTCATGTGTTTTAATCTCCAGTCCATTAATCATCTTTGTTGCTCTTCTCTGCCCTCTTTCTAGAGTCTCCACATCTTTTCTACATCGTGGTGACCAAAACTGAATGCAGTATTCCAAGTGTGGCCTTACCAAGGCATTATAAAGTGGTATTAACACTTCAGGTGATATGTGATATGTTTGGGGACAATGTATTTTTTTTCTTTTTTCTATTAGCAATCTAAAACTCTTACATTGTACTGAATCAGGCTGGAAAATTCTTTGTTTTCCTCTTCCCATCCCAACCTTTACATATCATGCTATAAATAAATATTTTTAGGTGAAGACTATATTACAATCTACTATAGAACTAATGAAGGCAAAGAGGACTGAGGTAGGGGCCCTTTTACTACATTTCATTTGAACCTTCCTGAGGTTGGTGATTGGAGCTTCTGGATACAATGGAGGAGTCAGAGAGAATCATATATCTATAAACCAAAATAGCAATAATACATTCTGGATTAGTGCACTTGAGATGGTGATCTTATTTTATTTCAAAATGACCGGCTTAGTTCAATGTAATAGCTGTTTTGCATTGGTTGTTTGCAGTACTCTTTTCAAATGTGGATATTATCCCCTTTGTAAACAAATTACTAGTCTACATAGACAGATTATCCATCTAAAATCTCTAATCTGTGCTCTCCAAGCAGAAATTAGGTGTCCAATTTGGCCATTCCACTCTATGGAGATGCCATGCTATCAGCCCCCTCTACCGCAAAGATCCTGCAGGAGAAGAACAGTCTGGTCAATGGTGAGATCTGGCAGGGTGAGAGCTGTGAACCACAAACACAGATTTTTTGCTGCGACCCAGCATTTATTTATTTATTTTATTTTATTAAATTTATACCCCGCCCTTCTCCTTGTTAGGACCCAGCGCGGCGCACAGGCATTATATAAAACCATAAATACAATATACATCAATTAAAAATATATTAAACCTCTATCCCGAGCCCTCCAGAGATCATCCACCAACGCGACCAATGCCGTCTCGGTACTGTGACCGGGCCGGAAGCCGGACTGGCGCGGGTCTAGATAATCAACTTCCTCCAGATGTCGAGGGAACTGTTGAGCCACCACACTCTCAACAACCTTCACTAAAAAGTGAACGTTGGAGACGGGACGATAGTTCTCTAATAAAGCCGGATCCAGGGATGGCTTCTTGAGGAGGGGCCTCACCACCGCCTCTTTCAAGACGGTAGGCAAGAACCCCTCACTCAGAGATGAATTCACAATACCCTGGAGCCAGCCTCGTGTCACCTCCCAGGATGCCAGTACAAGCCAGGAGGGGCACGGGTCCAATAAACATGTGGTGGCTCTAAGGTTCCTCCGCAGACTGTCCATATCCTCGGTAGTAACAAAGTCGAACTCCTCCCAAGGTGTTATCTCAAGACCAGCACCGGGCACATCGACCGGACCACTAGTGGAGGGCAGCTCATTCCGAATCTGAGTGATTTTGTCCTGCAGGAAAACTCCAAATTCCTCTGCTCGACCCTGCAAAGGGGCTTCCCGCGGCCTCAGATGAAGGAGGGAGCGGGTCACCCCAAACAGGGCAGCAGGGCGGTTTTCCGCGGACGCGATAAGGGTGGCACAATACTCACGTTTGGCCACTCTTAGCGCCACTAAGTAAGTCCTAATATGGTCTCTCACTAGTGTTCGGTCAGCTTCGGATCGAGAAGATCTCCACCTACTCTCTAGGCGTCTCTTGCGGCGTTTCATCTCCCGAAGCTCCTCGGTAAACCAAGGAGCCTGGGTGACTTGACGCCGCATGAGAGGCCGCAAGGGCGCGACTCGGTCCAAGGCCCCCGTGGCCGCACTATACCATGCGGCCACTAGGTCCTCAGTCGAGCCGCGGGGCAGGGATACAGGTACTGGCCCAAGCTCCCTCTGGAACCTTTCCGGGTCCATCAGGTGCCTGGGTCAGAACCAACTTGGTGTTTCCGGTTCCGCCTCCCCATGGTGGGGTGTGACAGTTGGAAAGTCTATCCAAAGGAGAGAGTGATCTGTCCATGACAAGGGTAAGATGACTAAATCCCCTGTTCCGAGATCACTAATCCAGTGTCCAGAGACAAAAATCAGATCCAGCATGTGTCCTCCCTCGTGAGTGGGGCCCTGAACTACTTGGGTCAGGTCTATGGCCGTCATGGAAGCCATGAACTCCCGAGCCGCCTCGGATGTTTCGCCCGCCGATGGCAGGTTAAAGTCCCCCATGACTATAAGTCTGGGGGTCTCCACCACCATCGCGGCGATCACCTCGAGTAGCTCGGGCAGGGCTGCTGTTACATAGCGGGGAGCCAGGTATTCAATCAGCAAGCCCAACTGCCTCCCTAGGCCCCACTTCACGAAGAGGGACTCACAGCCGGTCGTCTGAGGCACAGTGGTCTCCTTCGGCTCCAGACTTTCCTTAACAATAACCGCCACCCCCCCACCCCTGCCAAGGGCCCTAGGCCGATGAAATGCACGGTAGCCTGGTGGACACATATCCACGAGGGGTAAACCCCCCTCGAGGCCCAACCAGGTTTCCGTGATTCCCACCAGGTCCGGGTCCCCCTCTGACACAAGGTCATTAATGAGGGGGGCTTTGTTCACCATGGACCTGGCGTTGCAGAACATCAGCCTAGGGCCCCGGCTCTGTAGTCCCTGACCGCCTAGCCTATGAGTGGAGCACAGGGGGTTGGGGCAGGCGACCGCTTTTAACCAGCGACCGCGCGTCCCCAACCCACGATGGACATCCTGTCTCCCACCGCCCCTGCCCCTCCCCAAGACCAGTCGAATGGGACGGCCCTCAACAGAGACGACCCCCAGTCCCCCTTCCCTAGTGGACTCCTCCTTTAACCTTCTTCCGCCAGCCGGCCCTATGTCTTGACCCCCCCCTGACTGAATAAACCCACCCCCCACCCCAGAACCCCTTAAAAGCCTAATTAAAAATTTATTTAAAAACCCCCTGAGCTTGCGTTTTTTCCACCTCTCTGGATTAATTAGCCCATCCTTGAGTTGGGCCCGAGATAAACCAAGGGGCCAAACCTGCGAGAGGGGGGACTCTCGTAGGTCGAGGAGGTCGGACCTTGAATAAAAAACCATCCCGTGGCTCCATTGCTGGCTTTAAAGGGAGGACATAACAGATATAGCACCCTTGCTGACCTTAATGGGAACACTAAAGAGACAGATCAAGGTAGTTGTAATAATGATGACTCAAATAAGCAGGGGATCGTAGTCCAAAATGAAGAACTTTCTTCGGAAAGACAAAATGGGGAAACAGGTATCACACATCATTCGCACAAGAAGAGCAAGGTATGCAAAAAGAGAAGTTGCCTTCTGGTTGGTGATTCAATCGTAAGGGAGGTAAATTTAGGAAAGGATATGGAAGTTTTAAAACATGTCAGGTGTCTGCCAGGTGCTACTGCCAGCAGAGACAAGAGGCGTATTCTTAATATAGTCAAGAATGCAAGTAAGGACTGTGACATTGATGCTATTATACATCTTGACACAAATGATCTGTCCTCAAAAGATGTAGTTCCTGTGCAGAATGATTTCCAGGGCTTGGAGTATGAACTTAGTAGTACAGTGGTACCTCGGTTCACGAACTTAATTCGTGAACTGACTCTGGTCGTGAACCGAATTGGTTGTGAACCGAGGCACAGTTTCCCATAGGGTTTAATGTAAATCCAGTTAATCCGTTCTTATCTTTTTTGGGGTTTTAATTCTTGAACTGACTCTGGTTGCGAACTGAATTGGTTGTGAATCGAGGCACAGTTTCCCATAGGGTTTAATGTAAATCCGGTTAATCCGTTCTGATCTTTTTTTTTTTGGTTTTAATTCTTGAACTGACTCTGGTCGCGAACCGAAGTGGAGTTTGTGAACTGGAGCATATTTTGATGAACTTTTCTGTTTGTGAACCGAAGTAGAGTTTGTGAACCGAAGCAGAGTTTGTGAACCGGAGCATATTTTGATGAACTTTTCTGTTCGTGAACCGAAGCGGAGTTCGTGAACCGGAGCATATTTTGATGAACTTTTCTGTTCATGAACCGAGCTGTTCGTGAACAGAAGCGTTCGTGAACCGAGGTACCACTGTATATGTTGTAGATTTATCTTTTCAGAGGGTTTTATCACTTTATAATGCCTTCATAAGGCCACACTTGGAATACTACATTTAGTTTTGATGTAGAAAATATGTGGAGACTCTAAAAAGAGTGCAGAGAAGAGCAACAAAGATGATTAGGGGACTGGAGTCTAAAACATATGAAGAATGGTTGCAGGAACTGGGTATGCCTAGTTTAATGAAAAGAAGGACTAGGGGAGACATGATAGCAGTGTTCCAATATCTCAGGGGTTGCAACAAAGAAGAGAGAGTCAAGCTATTCTCCAAGGCACCTGAGGGTAGAACAAGAAGCAGTGGGTGGAAACTAATCAAGGAGAGAAGCAACTTAGAACTGATGAGAAATTTCCTGATAGAACAATAAATCAGTGGAACAGCTTGCTTCCAGAAGTTGTGAATGTCCCAACATTTAAGAAGTCCCAAGTCTTTAAGAAGATGTTTGATAGCATTTGTCTGAAGTGGTATAGGGTTTCCTGCCTAGGCAGGGAGTTGGACTAGAAGACCTCCAAGGTCCCTTCCAACTCTGCTACTGTATTGTATTATATAGTATTATTATAATGAAAAACAAACAAAGTATGTATAATTGATATTCATCAACTAATTACTTCTGAGAACATTGGGGGCATTTGCGTGAGAGTATGGTATTTTGTGTCAATAATTCATCTTTGATTTAATGATGGTATTTTTCTCTTATAGAAAATCAGTTCCCATCAATTTTCATTCCTCACCTATACAGAATGTGCCAAATGACTCCTGATAGTATGAAACTTTAGGAAGCTGCTGAGCCTAACTCAACTCTGGTTCTTTTTTAAAAAAAATCATGTAATCATGTCATATGCTATTTTGAGATAAAGTCAGAAATATAAATAAGCATCAACCTCTTCCCTTTTTAATTTTATTATATGTTAAATAAGATACATCCAAAACTCCAAACGCAGCTTACTTTGTACTTTTTAATCCTTTAAAATTATATGTTATACTGTATACAAATGTGTAACTTCCATTTCATTTTAAAATTTCTATCTTTTATTTTCATTTTTATGGACCCTTTTCTTTGAATGAAAAGCATACCATATATTATTTTTTGTAAATGTTCTTAAATTGGATACTTTCATGTATCATTTATGGAAACATTTATTAACTAAATCTAAAAGTTTCAAATCAAGTTGATTTCAACAGAGCAAATCTAGGAATATGTTTAATATTCTTCCTGAATGTACAAGATTTTACAGATGATTAATTTTGGCTCGAATACATCTGTATGTTTTTTAATATTCAAAAGCATTAAAAGAATAAAGAATAGTTTAATCTGGGAAGAATGGAATTCCTACACTAGTTTGACATCAATTGGTATTTAGTAATATCTGCTTCTATTATGGTTGTGTGCGTAATCAGAATAGTGTGATAATTTTCAATTGGCTCAGCCCCCCAAGTAAATGTTGTGGGATTTGGGAGTGATCAGCACCTTTATCACTTTAATTTCACTACCAGACTACTTAAATGGGACATCCCCATGAAGTCCCTGGATTGTTAGATAAAAAGGTATATTAAAAAAACATTCTGGAAGAAGGCAGTGATAAACAATGCCTGGAACAATCCCAAGAATTTACATGTATGGAATTGACTCTAAGTTGTCTTTATTTTCACCTGCTATTTCATGCACCAAATACCCCAAAGGGTGCTTCTTTATTCTTTTGTTCTGATATTCCCATTTCAGTTTTGGAGAACCAGAACAGTCCATTTCTAAAAATAGGGGTGTTCCAAACATTTTGGAAAACTGTTGCAATCACTATGACCTTGGGCCTGTGGTTAAGGGTTAATGAGCAAAATAAAGTGGTAAACCTTTTTTTAACAGCAAACTATTTTCTGCCTTATCTTCCTTATTTCCAGGACAACCATTGCTTACTTATTTGTCTTTTCCATCCCAGCATCTGATAAAATGGAGTGGAACAATGTTATATAGGACATATGCCACATCCACAGGCAGCCAGTACAAATGAAGTGGTGCAGATATGATGAAATGCATATCTGTGCAAAGCCTGCCTTTTTTACTTTATAGTAACTGATTGCTACCAGTGCCTTAATCTACCAAACAGATCAAACAAGAAGTCCTATAAATTATGTCCAGCTAGCCTTCTGAAGACAGCAAAATGTATTCCAAACAGTGATATCAAAAGATTTTGCACCACATTTTTTCTCACTTTACAATTTAAATCTACCTCAGGCTAACCATTGTGTGCTAGCTAAAGAAAATAGTGCAACTCATCTTATATCTTTTAACAAAATTAAAATCTGCTGGAAAATCTGCTGTGCAATTCTTCCCCCTTCCCATCATAGACTAATATGATACCTTACCCGTACATTCTAGATATTACCTACAATTATTGAAATTGTAGAAATGTCTAGGATTAGTTGAACCATGAACAATATATAATATTATTAATATTACAAACACAGAGAAGTGCAAAAACTTTATGAATGCACCTTGAGTATAACACATTCATATCATAAATATTATAAATCATTTATATAAACATTTTAGTAATTATGAGAAATGTGAAGTACTTTTAAATTTTATAAATTTAGTTTAAGCATATCTACATTTAAATTCTTTAAGAAAAACTTCATTCATTTTTAATATGTAAGCCTAACTAACAATTAAATACTAAATCACATTGTCATTATCATTATTACAATATCAATAACAAACTTGTCAGTACATTTCTTCCAATTGCTTTTTAACTCAGATCAGGTTTTTTTCCTATAGTAGCTGTAAACGTTCTCGGAGATATAGATGTGAACAATTTCCTACTTATTCATTACCTTTTGAAAACCAATAGATAAGCATAAGTTGTTGTTTTTTCAGGTAAAGGTAAACTAATGGATTTTACTCCACTAGTTCTTGCTGACTGTGGAGGGCAGTGTTATCTCCGTGTGAAGGCCATTGAGCCAGTACAAAGACATTTCCACAGTCATATGGCCAGCATGATGTCATGGAGCACTGTTACTTTCCACTTAAGTGGTACATATTTACCTATTTGCATTTGCATGCTTTTGAACTGCTAGATTTGCAGGAGCTGGGTAAAATAACAGGAATGCATCCCATTGCATGGCATTTACATCTTGAATGTGCGCAGCCAACTTTCCGGCGGATAACCCCAGCATCTTAACTTCTGAGTCACCACATGCCCCCTTTTTTTCAGGACCAGTATTTAATATTACAGTCAGAAATATTTACATTTTAACTAGGGAAAAAAGTTATGCATGATCTGCATTAATAAAACATAGTTATTTGGTTCTATTTTTTAATTGTTGTAAATGAATATTCTAGTATCAAAACTTATTTAATATTATTGTTATTTGTGGTTAACCAAAATAAAAACCAAACATGTTTTCATTACATAAATTAAACTTGATATATTAAAGGAACAGGGATAAATGTAAGCTATCAAACATTCTAAGTATACTATCATTTTTTAGATACATTAAGTATCTAAACTAAAGTATCTAGGTATTTAAAGGTAAAAACCTAAAAGAAAAGTGTATTCCAGGTTATGTTTACTGAAGAGACATCTATCATTAGTCCCAATCTGTACATCCCATTAAGTCTATCCTAATTATATTTTTTATTTTCTTCAACTTTTTCAGGCCAGGGTGGAATGATTAATTTCCCATTATTTTTTTCTGTTAGAGAGCCCGTTGAGAAGAAGGGATAAAATTTCCCAGAAGCAACCTGGAGAAAGGTATGTAGTTTATATTTCCTCTCAGGATTATAAAAAGAAATTTCATGGCTTTTCAAATTTAGATATATCCCTATTCTTCTTGGTTTATCTGGCATATCCAGCCGTGCCCAGGGGTCTGTCCGAGCCCAGTAACATTTTCTATCACACCCTATGATCCAGTAACCATTCTGAGGAGACAATGTGATCTTCCCTGTTCGAGGAGCAGATTCAGATGCAACACCTACATCCCACATATTTATCTGGCCAACCTCCACTTCCCAGTAATATTTGCCTTCAGAAAACCCTTGTTCTGCCAAGACAAACGGATGGGATTCAAATCTCTCTTTAGTCATAGAAACATGCTGAATATTTCCAGTGTCTGTCACACTTTTCCCATCTTCAGAAACTTCCAATTTTGGATGAGCTGTTTTGGAGTCCAAGGTAAGATCAACTGTAAAGAAAAGAAACCACCTAAAGTCAGATTTGTAGATGGTCTTCCAAAGGAACACAATTTGTCATCGCCATTATGAGGAATAATATGGTTATATCTTTTTAAGAAGATGTTGGATAACCATTTGTCTGAAGCATGTAGTTTCCTGCCTAAGCAGGGGTTGGACTAGAAGACCTCCAAGGTCCCTTCCAACTCTGTTATTCTATATATTGCTTCAGAAATTATTTCTAATTATTTAACCTTTTTGTGATTAGTTGCATGGATTGTATTTGTAATTGTATTTGTATGAAATTATATGAAAGTAAAAGTTATTTCAGATATTATGTTAACCATATTAGCACTAGTTTTCTATTTGTCTTAATTCTGAGTAATTATTATTCTAGGTTCATGTCCTGAGAATCAAATACAATACAATACAATAGCAGAGTTGGAAGGGACCTTGTAGGTCTTCTAGTCCAACCCCCTGCGTGGGTTGGATATAATAATGCACCTAAGTGATTCAAAAAAATTTAGGCAGTAGGAAATGGGTTAAAACATTTTCTAAACCTTTGCACCAATAGAAAAATAAGTTAAATTAAAATTTTGATATTAACTTTTGATATAATAGTTCTGTTTTGTGTTTTAAACACATTTTATTAATAGACCACTGGAATGTGGAAATGGATATGTATTGAATACAAACATAAATACATCTCCTATCAGCCATATTTTTCTTTTTTTCTGCCTTTTTCTATCTCTGTTCCTTAACTCTTCACGTTTTCCTCTTCATCCTCTCCTGTATGCACTTGCTTTCCTTCCTTGCTTTTTCTTGGCTATTGGTTATCTGTGCTTTTTCAATGTTATTTAATTATTCTCACCTTTGTGGAAATGGGCAACTAAGATTTCTGTGAATAAAAGAATGGATAAAGTAAATATAGAAAATATGAACTATAATTCTTTTTCATATAATCATAACCTTAAGAGAAACATTTTTTTCAAAATGTTTTATTTCCTTCCACTTGTCCCCTATCAATTCTTAATTTAGAAAACACATTTTCCTTCCTGACTTAATTTAAACTTTTCTCTTTGTTAGATTTCACAGACTTTATTTTCTCCATACTTATTTGTGCCTGGACCTCTGGAAAAAAATGTCTTCTAATCCTATTAAACTGCTTTGTTCTCTCACAAGATGTGTTATTTCATATCCAGTTATAACTGATTGTCCATAAAATGCACATAAATGATCTTTGGAAACCTACTATTTTTTTAAAAAAAGTAAGAACAAAAGAAACTCTGCTCTGACTCAAGAGTAAGGGTTTGGCTGAGGAATTCTGGGAGTTAAGGTTCACATGCCTTAAGGTTACCAAGGTTTGGAGATGATGACTCTAGAGTAAAATAATCTCTCTTTACTCCTTAATTGTACATTTTCTATTTTTTCCTTAGCACTTTCCTTTTTTCTCTTATTTTAACTGTTCGATTGCTTTTGCTTGCTCTTTCTTGTGTTTTAAATGATGTTTAACATGAAAAAGAAGAGGATGACTAAAAATGGTAATACATCCCATAAAGAACAGAAGATATTTGTGAAACAAAATGTGTAGCTAAATTATTATAACCAGGTCTGTCTCAAGCATGTTCATTTTAAGATGCATGGACATCAGCTCCCAGAATTACCCTATCAGAGAAGCCATAGCTCTTTCATTATTTTAGCTTGACCCCACTCAGTCCCAATAACATATATTTGGAAGGAAAAAAATCCCAGGAATGGTTACAGTTCCAGATGGCAATTCTAGACAGCAATCCCTAGTCTGGGATGATTAATATTGCAACAGGAGATTATACTTTTTAAATATTTTTATTTTTTAACTACTCTATGTTTCAATATATTCTGTATATTAACCAATCATTCAAGTGCTTAGATTCTTTAGCATACTTACCCATTTCTACCTGTAACTGATCTGCAAAGGAAAGTAGAAACCCTTTTATACATTTCAAAACAATTAGGGATTTATCTTGCATGAAAAGCCAGGAGGACTAAATCAAATAAGCAATTTAAATCTTAGTTTAAAGAGACTTACTCTTTTCTTTCGTCAATTGATCTGGGGAAATAATAATAATAATAATAATTTAATTTATAACCCGCTCTCTCTCCCAGAAGGGACTCGAGGCGGGGCACAGGGAATTTAAAATACATATAAAATACAAACAGTATACAATAATAAAATGAAATTAAACTAACCCTGCGCTAAAATCCCATATTACAATTAACCCCAATCTAAAAAGAGACTACCCTAGGCCGGCCAAGCGAAACAGATGTGTCTTTAATTTTAGGCGGAAGGAGCGGAGGTCCGTGGTTGTCCTGATATCGGGGGGAAGGTCGTTCCAGAGGGCTGGGCCCGCCACAGAGAAGGCCCTTCCCCTGGGCGTCACCCGCTGACAAAGTCTAGTGGACGGCACCCGGAGAAGTCCCTCTCTGTGGGAGCGAATCGGCCATGAGGATGTATGGGGCAGGATCCGATCCCGCAGATAGCTAGGTCCCGAGCCATGGAGCGCTTTGAAGATGATGACTAACACCTTGAAGTGCACCCGGAAGACGACAGGTAGCCAGTGCAGCTCGCGCAAGAGCGGTGTTACGTGGGTGAACCTAGAGGCTCCCATTATTGCTCGCGCGGCTGCGTTCTGGACCAACTGAAGTCTCCGGGTGCACCTCAAGGGGAGCCCCATGTAGAGAGAGTTGCAATAGTCCAGTCGGGATGTCACGAGAGCATGAGTGACTGTGCGAAGGGCGTCCCGATCCAATAGGGGGCGCAACTGGCGTACCAAGCGAACCTGGTAAAACGCCCTCCTGGCCACGGCTGTCACTTGATCTTCCATGGACAGCCGGGTATCCAGGAGGACACCCAAGTTGCGCGCCCCATCCACAGGGGCAAGATGTTCGCCCCCTATGGCCAGCGATGGAGTCAGCTGGTTGAATCGGGCAGCCGGAAACCACAGCCACTCGGTCTTGGTCGGGTTGAGCCTGAGTCCGTTACTTCCCATCCAGATCCGCACGGCTTCCAGGCACTGGCACATCACCGCTACGGCATCGTTGGGGTGGTTTGGGGTAGATATAGGCTTATACACTAATGTAACATTTTCCTCATTGTATATAACAGTTATGGTGAACCTTTTTTGCAGCTCCAGATGGCAATTCTAGATGGCAATCCCTAGTCTGAGATGATTAATATTGTAACAGGAGGTTATACTTTTTAAATATTTTTTTATTCTTTAACTACTCTATGTTCAATATATTCTTTATATTAACCAATCATTCAAGTGCTTAGATTCTTTAGCATACTTACCATTTTGTGCCTGTAACTGATCTGCAAAGGAAAGTAGAAACCCTTTTATACATTTCAAAACAATTAGGGATTTATCTTGCATGAAAAGCCAGGAGGACTAAATCAAATAAGCAATTTAAATCTTAGTTTAAAGAGACTTATTCTTTTCTTTCATTAATTGATCTTGGGGGAAAAGAAGAAAAAGCTTATATACTAATATAACAGCAGGGCTCTGTTTTAGGCCCAGTACTCTTCAACATCTTCATCAATGATCTGGCTGAGGGGATAAATGGGGAAGTCATCAAATTTGCAGATGACATCAAGGTGGCAGGAATAACCAACACTCCAGAAGATAGGCTTAAGATACAGAAGGATCTTGACAAACTTGAACATTGGACACTATCTAACAAAATGAAATTCAATGGTGAGAAAAGTAAGGTTCTACATTTAGGCAAGAAAAACAAAATGCACAGGTACAGTATATGTGGTACCTTGATCAATAGTAGTAACTGTGAGAGGGATCTTGGAATCCTAATGAACAACCATTTAAATATGAGCCAGCAGTGTGCAGCAGCTGCCAAAAACAGCCAATACAGTTCTAGGCTACATAAATAGAGGGATAGAATCAAGATCACGTTAATTGTTAATACCACTATATAATCCCTTGGTAAGGCCACACTTGGAATACTGCATTCAGTCGCCATGATGTAAAAAAATGAGGAGACTCTAGAAGGAATGCAGAGAAGAGCGACAAAGATGATTAAGGGACTAAAGACTAAAACATATGAAGAACAGTTGCAGTAACTGGGTATGTCTAGTTTAATGAAAGGCAGAACTAGGGGAGAAATGATAGCAGTGTTCCAGTATCTCAGGGGCTGCCACAAAAAAGAGGGAGTCAAACTATTTTCCAAAGCACCTGAGGGCAGAACAAGAAGCAATGGGTGGAAACTAATCAAGGAGAGAAGCAACTTAGAACTGAGGAGAAATTTCCTGACAGTTAGAACAATTAATCAGTGGAACAGCTTGCCTCCAGAAGTTATGAATGCCCCAAAGTCTTCAAGAAGATGTTGGATAGCCATTTGTCTGAAATGGTATAGGGTTTCCTGCCTAGGCAGGGGGTTGGACTAGAAGATCTTCAAGGTCCCTTCCAACTCTGCTATTGTATTGTATTATATAACATTTTCCTCATTAGTATATAACAATGATGGCGAACCTTTTTGGCCAAACTGGACCGCACATGCATGTGTGCATGCCAGAGTACTGGAAACTCAAAGACCAGCTGGCTGGCATGCACATGCCTATTTGGGGGCTATTTTGCAGACCATTTTCAGGCTATTTTTGGGTTGTTTGCGAGCTGGTTTGGGTTCATTTTCAGGCAGTTTTTGGGCTGTTTTCTGGTCCATTTTCTGGGCTGTTTTCAGGCCATTTTTGGACCACTTTCAGCCCATTTTTCATGCACACTGGAAACCAGAAGAGCAACTGGCGCTGACATGCACACCCACAGGTTCCCCATCATGAGTATATAATATTCACCTATATAGGGAATCACTGCAATTGTTACATTATATTCTACTTTTTAAAGTTTTTGTGTAAGATTTATAATTTGTTTTCAGAACTAAATTTAAAAATAAGTTTATACAATTTTAAGTAGATTGATTTGATTTATTATTATTTATTAAATTTACATGCTGCCCTTGTCTCTTGTAAGGCAACTCTAGGATGCTTACATTATAATAAGATAAATAGAAAATCAATTAAAATATTTAAATTATGAAAATTAAAATAAAAAATAAGACCATCAAGCTGATGGAGCAGGAATTAGGTCTTCTTACCCCAATAATCAATCCAACTGTGAGAACCTCCCTCACCTGGTTAGATTAATTGGTCTTCCTATGCAAGTGGTTTATGAGATTTAATTCTGCAAAGAGTTCTAGAAAGAATGTATGGACTAAAATATCAAAGCTTAATAAAATCATAAGACTGTTTACGTCACTTATTAAATTATCAATTTAATATATAGCATAGCCGTTTCATGAACACATCAGTGGATTTTCGCCATCTCTCCCAATATAAGAGCCATCTACAAAAAATTTGTTTGTAACAAACCGAAATTGAAGATACTAATGTTTTTTTTGGTGACTTACCAAATTCTTCCTTTGATGAACCTGAAGAGAAAGACACTTTCAGTTTTCATATAAAGAAATTAAATCAGAATAATAACCTCAGCAAAAACATAATCTTTCTGAAGGATTAAAATTTCTCATTTAGATTACATCAACGATTCTTAAAGGTTTATCCTTACTTAGAAATTTAACAAAATTTATGCATTAAAATAATGTATCTTGATTTAATCATAAGACTCCAATTTTTTCAGATATTTTTCTTAATGTATGCTGATCCCAACTGCATGAACTTATTAGCAAATTGTCTTCAAACAAAAAGTTTAAAACTTAATTGAAACTTCTCAATATCTGAAGCTCATGATAATATTCTTTGAGAATAAATGTTACGTTTCTCTTGAAATGATGTAATTAATTGATTACTTGCTTGATTACTAATTCAAAGCCATCTTAATAAGAGAGTGAGAGTTAACCAGGTCTTGAAATTTGGTGTGCCAAAAGCTTTTATCAATTTAACATTTTCTATTTGAACTAATTTGAACAGAGTGATATTTTTGAAATAATTTGATTCTGTGGAGGATACAAACCTGTCAATCTACCCAACTTAAACCAGGTCCATACATGGCCAATTCTTCACTGTACCCAAGCTGCAATTCTTGACTAGTCCTGCATGTTTCTTAAGCCAAATAAAAATGTTTAAATCCCATTGGCTCTGTCTTAACAACAGGACCAGGCTGGTACTCAGTCACAGCTGTTGTCACTGCATAATCTGATTGGCTGTTCCTTCACTTCTTTGCCTCTCCATCTTTTAAAAGAAGGCAAGCCTTAATTAATGGTTTCTGTGTGGACCCTTCTGGAACAGCCTGCCTTTCTCTTTTCCTGATTAATTTGTCTTGCAGGGCCTTTATCCTCTTTATATTATATGATTAATACTATGGACAATCACATGCTGAAAGTTGTGATGTAACTTTTCTAAAATTGAATAGAAATTACTTGTGGAAAGTGTATAAGATTGCAGAATTAGAGAGAAAGGAAGTCAAAGTACAGCAAGACAGAACTGGTGCTGTATTTTCAGCATTTCAATGGTGTATTCTGAATGTTAGGTTGGGCAGGGATGGACGAGGTCATTTGCTTTCCAATGACACAAACAAATTCTGCAAACAGAGCAGAAGAAGCTATCAGGATAATAAAGTGTTGTGGAAGCCCACCAAACTGAAAGGAAGAAGACATGAACTTTGCTAAAATATACAGTATACAATGGTGGTATTCAAATAATTTAACAACTGGTTTTCTGCCCTAATGATCAACTAAGTGGGCTGGATAGGCATGGCCAAGGGATGTGACAGCCAGCCTCCTGCAGCACTCTGCCAGTCAAAATGGGGCCCAGGGGTTAATTACAAAATGTGTAATTAACCTCCAGGTAACCTTCCAATTTTGGGGGGGCTACAGATGTAATTAAAAAATATATCAAACTCTTACTCTAAGATTAACATTTGTCTACATTATTTCTATAATCCCATATCTAATTATCAAAGCCCAGGTCAACTTTTAATTTCAGCTTCTCACAGTAATTGTTCATATTGTTTCAAGCACTATTTGTTAAGGAAACCACAACTGATTTATTTAAATGTAACAAACTCTAAATAAAACAGGAATGGAAAATCCTAAACTTTAATGTAGACACACGCTTTTCAACTTTGGCAACTTTAAGGTTCATGGACTTCAATTCCCACAATTCCCAAGGCAGCATGAAGTTCACCCATCTTAAACTTGCCAAGGCTCAAAAACATTGATCTACAGATAGGGATTTTTCCATTCCTCTTTCACTGGTTCTTACTTACTTACTGAAGAAGAGCCTAATGCTGGGAAAGATTGAGGGCAAAAGAAGAATAAATAGGATGCCAGAGAATGCGGTGGCTGGATGGGGTCATTGAAGCAATAAGTATGAGCTTAAATGGACTCCAGGGATGGTAGAGAACAAGAAGGCCTGGAGGAACATTGTCCATGGGGTTGTGATGCTTTGAACACAAATCCCCAACTAACAACAATATACTTATAAGCAATCATAATGCAAAGCTCTCTCTTTCACCCCATTCCAGGGCAAAGATAATGCAAAATCTCACTTCCATCCCATTCCAGAACAACTTCATTCCCACACTAACTTGCTTTCCAGCTCCATTCTCCTTTGTGCTGGACAACAAAAGAAGACCATGTGATTACCAGTTTAAAAAACAGTCAGACCTTCAAACTTCGGGGGGGGGGGGATCTTGCGAAGTTGGAAGATCTGACTGATCAGCCTCCAAGCTGGGAGGGTTGGGGCCAGTCAGTGGTGAGAACAACTGGAATAACCGAACCACTGAGAAGTGGCTGAATCCCAACACTGACAGTATATAACAAAAACCAGTTTAGAACATAAAGTGATAAACCAAAATCATCAAAAAACCAAAATCATCAAAAAATGGTGTGGATATATTTATTAGCTTTATATCCAAGTTATTTCTTACCCTGTTTCTTTGTTTATGAAATCCATAATATTTGGTTTTGATATTAGTCTGCTGCCAATCTTATTTTTGAATAATTATTGAGCATTATTTCAGATGATTTCATTCAATTTAGAAATATGCTCTTATTCATATAGTAGTCAACATTTGATATTTCTAATAGAAAGTATATATCAGATAAACTATTTGTTATGAGGGATAAATAAATGCTTATTATGTTTTATTCATCCAGATAAGAGGTTAGATGTATATTTACAAATGGAGGTATGGTCCTTTCTATATTATGGCATTTGATTATTCTGAAAGAAAATGGCACATCTAATATACCTAATCTACCTCATCTGACAGGTGATCTACAAAAACTAAATTACACAGGAAATAAACTCCTAAATATTTTACATTCCTAAAATGAACAATAGTGTGTGCAGTAGTTAACATTGCCAATAACAAAATGACAACTTATATAATAAACCCATACTGAGGATATCAAAAGCTTTTATCAATTTAATATTTTCTAGTTTAACTAATTTGAAAAGAATTTGACTCCACTGAGTGTACAAGCCTGTCAATTTGCCAATTTTAATCCATTCCATACATGGGGCAATTCTACACTGTAATCAAGTCCTGCCTAGTCCTGCCTGTTTCTTAAGCCAACTTTAGAACTTCAAATCCTGATTGTTCTGGGTTAACAAAAGAACTGGCCTTGGTGTTCAATCACAACTGTTGGCATTGCTTAACTTTATTGGTTGTTCTTTCACTTCTTTCCCTTCCCATCTTTTTAAAAAAGGCAAGCCTTAGAGAAGACTTCCAGGGGGACCCATCTGGCACCGTCAGCCTTTTCCTTTTCTTGGCTAATGGGATTATTTTGTAGGACCTTTTGCCTTTTTATATTGTATGACTAATGCTATAGGGCAAGTATAGGCTGAAAGCTGTGGAGTAAATCTCTCTAAATTGAAAGTTACATATGAAGTGTGTATAAGACTGCAGAATTAGAGAAAAAAAGCCAACGATACAGCAACACAGAGCTGTATTTTCATTATTTCTATGGTTGAGTCTAACATCTTAAAAGAAAGACCAAGATTGTGACTCATAATGAGAATGGGAAGGTTGGGCAAAAATAGCCAAGGTCAGAAATATTCTTTATTTTATGTTAATTACAAGAACATAGATGTTACTAATTTCTAGTTAGCAATTATAAAAGAATGTGTACTTATATAAAAAGGGAAGCAAACCAAAAACAACCTGTATATACATATGAGGTGCACTGATACATTGATACTGATACATTGTAAAGATGAAAATTGTGACATAAAATGAATAAAATTTCTTAATTAAAAAATAGGATTTAAATGTCTGAGACTTCTATTTTGAATAACAATTAACCCACCAAAAAAAGAACATACTTTTTGCCAAATATTAATTTAAATATTAATATTTAATAATTTATTATTAAAGGTTTGCTAACTTCTAGAAAAGAGGAGTGATATGTTGTTATATTCGTAAAAGAGACTGTATTTATGTAAGAAGCAAAACAGCATTTATACTTCTTCCATTTCTTGAATTGCAGGAGGAACTTACTTTCAAGCCATCTTGGATTATTTTCAAAATGTGCCACTTTAGTCTTTTCTGAATTGGATTTTTCTGAGACAAGAAGTACTATATTCAGTATATATGTATGCCTATATAGAAATCCAGACGGTCTATACATTTTGAAGAATTAGATCTGATTTAGGGTTCTGATCCTTTTTTTCTTTAAATGAAAAAAATGGGATTGTGGTGGAGGGACAACTATATTCACAATACTTCATCCTTTATCAGAAATATAAAGTTACCGTATATATGCATTGCTGGCTTGGTCAACAAAAGTATGTTTGACATTTAGCATTAAACCCAATAGCTATACTCAATAGTAATTTAAAGAAGAATTAAACTATGGTGGTTACATTTATTTTTAAGCTGTGTTTACTTTAATAAGTTGGTATTTATTTTAATAATAATAAACCTTTATTTTAATAAAATAATACTATTTTAAAAATATATTGTACAAAATATTTCTGCTACAGTAGTTTGAATATTGTTCTCCAGTGATTTTAAATATATAAGTGATATGTTGTTCATGTTGATGTGAATTGATACAGAGTACTGATTTTAAAGGGGGACACGATGGCTCCATGGCTAAGACCCTGAGCTTGTTGATCAGAAAGGTCAGCAATTCGGTGGTTCAAATCCTTAGTGAGCGCCCGTTACTTGTCCCAACTTCTGCCAACCTAGCAGTTCAAAGCATGTAAAAACCAAGTAGAAAAATAGAAAACACATTTGGTGGGAAGGTAACAGCCTTCCCTGCGCCTTCAGCATTTAAGCATGCTGGCCCCTTTGACCACGGAGCCGACTTTGGACAGTGCTGGCTGTTCAGCTTTGAAACAGAGAAAAGCACCGCCTCCTAGAGTCAGGAACGACTAGCATACATGTGCGAGGGAAACCTTTACCTTTTACTTTACTGATTTAAAAAAAATTACTGAGAAAGAATGAGGGAACTAGGACTCAAAATACACATTGTCATGTAAAACATTGCCTAATTAGTAATAGCACAAAATGGGCTACAACACAAAAGTAACTGCAAAACCACTTAATTAGAAACTACAAAAACATTTAATTAGATATGCTGGGTATTCATTCATAAATAAATGACCAGCATATTATATCAGATAAAGTATTTGGTCACAGGTATAAGTAAATGCCTATTGTGTGTCATTCAGCAGGATAGGTGTTAGATGTACATTTATGAACAGAGGTGCGTCCCTTTGTGTATTATGGATTGTGGATATTCTGAAAGAAAATGCCACCTGCAACGTATATAATGCCACCTGTACTATATCTAATACATAGATATTTATTCATCTGATTGATTATCTGAAAAACAAACATCAAACAGTAAATGAACTCATCATAACTACATCCCTTAGACCGATACGCTCCCACAGAGAGGGCCTTCTCAGGGTGCCGTCGGCCGGACAATGCCGACTGGCGACACCCAGGGGAAGAGCCTTCTCTGTGGCGGGCCCAGCCCTCTGGAATGACTTACCCCCTGAATTACATACCATCACCGACCTCCGCCTCTTCCGCCAATGTCTAAAGACATATTTGTTTCAACAAGCCGGCCTAGCCTAACCTCCCGTGGGGACCTTTAGGAAGTTTTAAATTGGGTATTTTAAATTTGGTTTTAGTACAGGATAGGACTGTTTAATATTTATTTTAAATTATATATTTATCTTTGTATTGTTATGTTTTTAAATTTCCTGTATGCCGCCCTGGGTCCTCTTTGGAGAAGGGCGGGATATAAATTTAAATAAAATAAATAAATAAAAATACTGAAGTGTTATATAAAATATTATGGATGATTTCTAACCTGTCTGGAAGAGAAATGACACATTGTTTCATTCACAATTCTGATTACATTTAATGCAAAACAATAATTACAATTGTTTTATTTCTTTAATTGCAGCAAGAACTTACCTTCAAGCAGTTTTGGATCATTTTCAACATTTCTCACTTCAGTATTATTCTGTTTTCCTGAGAGAAGGAGTAAAATATTATGTATGTATGTATGTGTGTGAATAACAAATGCGGAACTTTGAAAAATCAATTTTGATCTGGGTTGTGATTTTATTTTATTTTTTGGAAAAAAGAAATGGGGGGAATGAATATATTTAGCACTTATTATCAATATAAAATTATATGCAATATATATACATCTGATTTTGCTAACAAAAGTATGTTTGGCAAATAACATTAAATACAAATGTTGTTTAAGTATAAATTAAAACGTCATGATTACATTTACTTCAAAACTTTTATTTGCTTCAATATTTTTGTATTCATTTGAATACTATTTTTCATAAATATTGCATAAAATATTTATGGCACCATGTTTTTGTAATGGTGCTTCAATTTGCTGAACTCTTATAAACATATTGGGTGCAGCTTCCCATTCACTACTTGAAAATATGGGACCAAAAATTGGTCTTGAAAGCTAATTAAGAATGAGGTGACAATAAAAAAGCAGTACCATGTTTGGAGAATATTCTTCTTTGAATTGGGAATCTTACTCTGTTAACCTAATTTACAGGTAAAGACTGAACATAAGTATTCAGCCTCAACTTCCAACAGTTCATTTAGTGACTGTTCAAAGTTACAACAGAGCTGAAAAAAGTGGCTTATACCCATTTTTCACATTTACATCATTGTATTATGCCTGTGATCATATATTTATGACTGTTATTGTGTCCCAATGTCACGTGATCTCATTTGCAACTTTCTGACAAGCACATTCAATGCAGAAGTCAGGTGCACTTAACAACCATGTTACTAACTGATCAACTGCAGTCATTCACTCAACAACCGTGACAAGAAAGTTTGTCAAATTGGTCACTATCTATCTGATTGACATGATCTCACATCAGCTATTTTTAGTCTTTCTCAATTTTTTCCCACTCTGTAAATCCAATCTTTCCTTTTTCTTTTCCAAGGAAAATATTCAAAGTTCTACACTATCATATCTTTTCTTCTTTTTTCTTTGCCTGTTAAACAATTTTAAATTTTCTGCAAACCCTTTACTTTCTTACTGCTTGCAGATATGCTGCCTTGTTTTCCATTGGTATTATTTTACCTAAAGTCCTAGCTGAATTCACAACTGAATTTATTATATATTAAGAATATACACAATACCTTTTATTTTGCAAATAAGAACGCAAATGAGAGCAAGTAGAAAACATGGGCAAAGAAAATAAAGTATCCAATACTTGCAAGATGAAATTGATGGATCTGAAAAACAAATGCATGAGAGATTTGTACAATAAGTTTCCTTGTTTTTTTCTGAAATAAAGACAAGTCAACTATTAAAGGTATGAAAATCAAGAGGCAAAATTAAAACAAAAATCCAGCTCAATCTTCAAATCAAGATTGAAATGATGAAAAAGATGGCAGTGAATGAGTCAAGGCTGAGAAAAATAGATCTAGAATTGTTTCTGAATTTCATGGCCAGTAATAAATTTAAGAACATATCAGTCATAAATTTCATTATCTTATATTTGGATGGAGATTGTATTTTTCTCCTATAATCTGCATGATCTAAAGGTGTGGTTCCCAAACGTTTTCAGTGCACCGCCCCCTTGGTGCTACAAACTGATCTTAAGTGCCTCTTCAGCCTCTTTTCAGAGGAAAAAAGGTGCATCTTATACTCTGAAAACTATGGCTAGCTAATAAATCATGTAGTATGAGGGAATATTGAGATAAAATCTCATTGAACAAGGAGATTTTTTTTCTGTCACACAGTATATTGAACAATATATGCATATCAATTTTTCTACATTATAATATCTATAATTAGCTAAGGTAGAGAGTTCTAAGGAAATCTTTTAGGGTACAACTTTATGGTTTCCCCAAATTTGGACTATTTCTTCAAAAAGCAGGGGGAAGATGCTGAATTTCAAAATGTCACATTTCCTTAACGTATTTTGTTTGCTAAACTATTGAGAAATGTTAAAGTTTTTCAACCATATTTTGAAAACATTTTCCTTTAGAATACTATATGTAATTATTAATCGTTTCCCAATTTTCAGAGACATAGTTTTTACAATATTAGACACAAACAGAATTACTTAAAAAATTCTAAAGACTATGCTTGTTAATTAGAGGAACTGAAGGGAATATTACCAGAATGGGAGACTTGGGGAAATAGTTGTGCCTCTTATATTTTGTTTGGGCATACATGGCCTTTCAAACGTCTCTTCTAAACTAATAAGCAAATCAACTGTGTAAATAATTGCTGAAATTTTCTCCTGAGAACAAAAATTAGGGATTTTCCAAAGGCAGAGTTTCCTTCACAGCGAAGCAGGATTAGGATTAGGATTAGGATGTATTGGATTTATATGCCGCCTTCTCCCAAAGGACTCAGGGTGGCATACAATTTAAGAAACACATAGTACAAAAGTTAAAATGAAATTAAATAAAGAATCCAATAAGCAATAAGCAATAAATTAATTAACACTTTACACATTATGATATAAAATAAATTAAATTTGGAATTAAAATTAATACATTATTTTGTTCTGGGCAGACTGGCTTGTTGAAAAAGCCAGGTTTTTAGGGGGCGCTGGAAGGACAGGAGGTCAGGAATTATGTGAAGCTCCAGGGGTAGCTCATTTCAAAGAGAAAGTGGTCTCACAGGGAAGGCTCTCCCCCTGGGGGTCGCCAGCCGACACTGTCTGGCTGACGGCACCCTGAGGAGGCCAACTCTGTGGGATCGTACTGGACAGTGGGAGGCTACAGGTGGCAGTAGGTGGTAGTAACTCAGTAAATCAGCTACTAATATTCTTATTTTATTGTATTGTATACCTCCAGAATATTCAATATGTAGATATATGTGGATCTGATCAATCCGGTCACTTGATTTGACAAAGCAACTGTACATTCCTCCATCAGACATCTGGATGTTTTTCAGCTTTAAGGAGACATTTCCAGTGTCCAATCCTTCTTTGGAAACGACTGCTCTAGCTTTATAGTCTGGTCCATAGATTTCCTCACCAATAGTTGGTATAAACTGATACATGTTCTCAAAGGTATTATTGGTTATTTTGACCCACGTAATTTCTGTAGGTTTTTCTTGAGACTTGATATTGCATGGTAAGATGACATCTTGGCCCACATTTCCAGTAACAGATGACAAGGAACTCAATTCAAAATTGTCTGAAAAAAAATAATTACAATTATTTTTTTTAATATCTGACAAACTAATCCTGACGTATTGCAGATTTGAGTTTGAATGTCTATTAAAATAGCTCTATTTTTTTCATTTTATTAAATTTATACCCCACCCTTCTCCAAACGGACCCATTAATGCTTTAATATACATTATAAAGTTTTTTTTTCTGTAAATAGCTGTGCCAATATGATATTAAAAAGCATGCTGCCTGATTCAATAGTCAGAACATTCATAATTTCCTTCTGGGGAAAAAGTCTCTTTGCTAATTACTAGCTATTATCTTTTTTCCTCTTTAACTGAGTTTTTAAAAAATGAAAGAGCAGTTGCGTATGAGTATGAGAAAGTTACAAACAGAAGATATATACATGGGGATAGCATATTATATATTGTAAATAAGAAGTGATGGCTGATGAATAAGATGCTTGACTAGAACCTTTTACTTCCAAATCATGTTTTCAAATAGATTGAGCATTCTATTATATGCCGAAAGCATTAGATGGCTTGGTGAACCCAAGAGTCACCACAGAGAACTTGTTGCTTCATTTTGGACATTTTTGTACACTAAATTTGAAATTTTAGAATGAGAACAAATATTCCTATAAGCAATATTTTCTGAATAATGACAGGCTTACATATACAAAATAATTTCTCCCTTTGCCAGCATTGGAAAGTAAGTTAGACATATAAAATCAAGGTTTCATCTACTTGAAAGCAGTAGAATCATAGAAACCCGAGGTGACGAAAATATGTATAAATATTTCTACCAGAAAATATCACATTATTGAAAGTAATTTTTCATATATTACCTGCCACGGAAATCAACAACAGGATTGTGATGTAGGAGTGAGAAAGAATGAGGTGGAGTATTTCTTTACTTCTATAGGCTCTCATATTTTTTCAGCAGCTCTGATCTGAAACACAAATAATCCCAAAAAATATTAATTTGAGTAATTTGAGACAAATTACTCAAATAATTTTGAGTTTGAGACACTTTTCCTTTGTACATATAATTTTTGAAACAAAAGCCCATATACTTCAAAATTAAAACAATATTATTTGACTAAATATGGAAGGGACTTTGGAGGTCTTCTAGTCCAACTCCTTGCCTATACCATTTCAGATAAATGACTATCCAACATCTTCTTGAAGACTTGCAGTGTTGGGGCATTCACAATTTCTGGAGGCAAGCTGTTCCACTGGTTAATTGTCCTAACTGTCAGGAAATTTCTCCTCAGTTCTTCTTTTTTTTTTAAATAGATATTTTTATTTTATTTTTGATTTTCAAAGTAAATAACAACATATATACTGTTACATAGCCAACATCATATTATATTATTAAATGTTTACATCATTCCATTTTACCATCATTTCATTTTACCATCAACACCCAGAAAACTCCCAGAGGGCTCTTCTGCTCTCCATACACCATATTTGTGCCTTATCCATCATTTTCTTTCCCCTTTCTCCTCCTCCTCCCTACCTCCTTTCTTCCCTCTAACGGCCTCCCCATCTCTACTTCCCCTTCTTCTCTCCTTCTCCTCTCTCCCCTTTCCACTCCTCCTTTCTCTTCTCCTTTTCCCCCTCTTTGCCCTCTCTCCTTTCTCTCTCTTCTTCCCTTACCTCTCTACTCCACACTCTTCATCTCATTTACTTGGTGTATTTCGGCCTCGGAGCCAGTTCTATTTTGTGTTGATGGTATTTATAGTTTCAGATTTAAGGTTTTTCGCTCAATTTTCATATCGATTATTACAATTCTTATGTCTCAGTCCCAAATCTTGCTAGTTGTTTTAATACCCTTTTAAGTAAAGCCTAATTGTATAATAACGTTCTATTTATAAAACCAAACAAAAAAGAACCAAAAACAGTATAAATAAATTTAAATAAATTTAAATATAAGAAGGCCTAATCGGGTATCCATAAATTCTGTGCCTTCCAGGAGTGGTTATTATTCATGGGTTATCTCATTTTATTAATTTTAAATCTAACAATTTATCCTGTGATTCAATATCAGTATCCACAAGTCTTATCAAGTATTCTAGCCTCAATCTATTTTTTCTTTAATAATATCTTTAAATCCTATTTACTATTAATATCCCTTATTTAATCCCCTCATATCTCTATAGATTCCATATAATTATCTAAAATTTTATGTAACTGTTAATTGATTGATCATTTACCAAGAGTGATAGTATTCTAGAAATTTCTCCTCAGTTCTAAATTGCTTCTCTCCTTGATTAGTTTCCACCCATTGCTTCTTGTTCTGCCCTTGGGTGCCTTGAAGAATAGTTTAATTCACTCTTCTTTGTGGCAACCCCTGAGATATTGGAACACTGCTATCATGTCTCCCCTAGTCCTCCTTTTCATTAAACTAGACATACCCAGTTCCTGCAACCATTCTTCATATGTTTTACTCTCCAGTCCCCTAATCATCTTTATTGCTCTTCTCTGCACTCTTTCTAGAGTCTCCATATCTTTCTACATCGTGGCGACCAAAACTGAATGCAGTATGCATTCTTTATTGTGAATTTAAGTGCAAATTGATCTGTTTGGTACTTTCTACACTAAAGGGCAGATTGCAGAATTCATATTTAGTCAGAAATATAAATAAGTTCACAATGTTATCAATAATCATAATTAAATACTGTTTAGACTGAAGTCTTTTAATCTTTTAAAATTCTGTTGTTTCCAACTATTTAATTACATATAAGGAAACTGTTGTCAGGGTTCAAGGTCATATACTCATAGCAAACAGAACTCCAAAGCAGATAGATTCCTCAAAGAACAGTTTTACTGGATATATCATATTGGCACAGACTTGTGAAAACCAACTCTAAAGGTCCCTGTGGTTTTCATCTTATTTAAAGTAAACGTTTTGCTTGGTAATGTCACTCCTCTCTTCAACAATCTGTTGGAATGTCCTTGGTTCTCAGGAGAAAATATTTTGTTTTGGCTACATTCTATTTTTCTTCCTTAACTCTCATCTCCATTGTGGCAACCTTGAAGTCTCAAAGATGGCCTCAGTCAGGCCAGCTTCAGAGTTGACAACTCTATCATCTGTGATATTTGAAAATCCCCCCTTTTCTGATATTTTTAGCGCACGGTTTTTTAAATACAATTAAAATATACAATTATCTTTAAATGATATTAAATTGTATGCATTCACTCATACAATACAATACAATACAATACAATACAATACAATACAATACAATACAATACAATACAATACAATACAATACAATAGCAGAGTTGGAAGGGACCTTGTAGGTCTTCTAGTCCAACCCCCTGCGTGGGCAGGAACCTTATACCATTTCAGACAAATGGCTATCTAACATCTTCTTAAAGACTTCCAGGGTTGGGGCAT
Organism: Rhabdophis nuchalis; assembly: GCA_039707465.1. Classification (NCBI taxonomy): domain Eukaryota; kingdom Metazoa; phylum Chordata; class Lepidosauria; order Squamata; family Natricidae; genus Rhabdophis; species Rhabdophis nuchalis. The sequence goes on from CM077647.1 coordinate 143,788,596, forward strand.
TCACGACTGCTGGAGGCAAGCTGTTCCAGAGGTTAATTGTTCTAACTGTCAGGAAATTTCTCCTTAGTTCTAAGTTGCTTCTCTCCTTGATTAGTTTCCACCCGTTGCTTCTTGTCCTGCCCTCAGGTGCCTTGGAGAATAGTTTGACTCCCTCTTCTTTGTGGCACCCTCTGAGATATTGGAACACTGCTATCATGTCTCCCCTGGTCCTTCTCTTCGTCAAACTAGACATACCCAGCTCCTGCAGCCGTTCTTCATATGTTTTAGTCTCCAGTTCCCTAATCATCTTGGTTGCTCTTCTCTGCACTCTTTCCAGAGTCTCCACGTCTTTTCTACATCGTAGAAATGGATGCAGTATTCCAAGTGTGGCCTTACCAAGGCACTATACAGTGGCATTAACACTTCACGTGATCTAGATTCTATCCCTCTGTTGATGCAGCCTAGAACTGTGTTGGCTTTTTTGGCAGCTGCTGCACACTGCTGGCTCATATTTAAATGGTTGTCCACTAAGATTCCTAGATCCCTCTCACAGTTGCTACTATTGAGCAAGGTACCACCTATACTGTACTTGTGCATCTTGCCTATATGTAGGACCTTACTTTTTTCACAATTGAATTTCATTTTATTAGATAGTGCCCAATGTTCAAGTTATAGATCTCATATCTGTTGTGGAAATCATGACCCAAGTAAATCTGAACATTTTAAATCAAATTTATTTCAAATGAGCAAATTTAGCCCTGTGTTTAATATTCTTCCTCAACATAACAGGATTTAGAAATGTTTAATCTTTGATAAATTAAATATTTATGATTGATTAATGTTCAAAAACATGGCATTAATAAATCTTTCATTAAAGAAACCTAAGAAATAATCCATAATCAATTTTATTTTTATGTATGTAATTTAACAATTTCAAATGGTAACCAAAACTGGATGCCTTATTCCAAGGAGGCTACAGTTGGAATACTGCAATCAGTTTTGGTCGCCACGATGTAGAAAAAATGTGGAGAAGAGAGTGCAGAGAAGAGTGCAGAGAAGAGCAACAAAAAGAGTGCAGAGAAGAGCAACAAAGATGATTAGGGGACTGGAGACTAAAACATATGAAGAACGGTTGCAGAAACTGGGTATGTCTAGTTTAATAAAAAGAAGGACTAGGGAAGACATGATAGCAGTGTTCCAATATCTCAGGGGTTACCACAAAGAAGAGGGAGTCAAACTATTCTCCAAAGCACCTGAGGACAGAAGAAGAAGCAATGGGTGGAAACTAATCAAGGAGAGGAGCAACTTAGAACTGAGGAGAAATTTCCTGACAGTTAGAACAATTAATCAGTGGAACAGCTTGCCTCCAGAAGTTGTGAATGCCCCAACACTGCAAGTCTTTAAGAAAATGTTGGATAGCCATTTATCTGAAATGGTATAGGGCTTCCTGCCTAGGCAGGGAGTTGGACTAGATGACCTCCAAGGTCCCTTCCAACTCTGCTATTGTATTGTATTGTAAATATGTATTTAGTATTATACTAATTGCTATTATTTAATTGTATAATGTGCCAATTAAATTCCATATAATTTGGAGGAGAAGCAAGAAATTAGTAGAGCAGTTTGTTTAATTTATTAAACTATAACATTGACTCATACTAATGCAAAATTTACCCTCACTTTTAAAAACCCTGCTCATTCATTTTATATTGTATCTTTTTAAAAGGCAAGAAATCGCATACCTTTCAGGGAAGAAAGCCGGAAACGTCCTGTTCACGCACATAAGAACTGAATTTGATCTTTGTTTCCTCTTAATTTCAAGAACTATAAGATATAAATGGAAGATAAAACTGCACTTTGGCAAGATAAACAAGAGACATAAGTTACACATTAACCATAAAGTTTATTATAACTAAAATGTGTCTCACTTTCTTTTAATTCTATCCTCAAATAGAAAACATGTTGTGCATTCTAAGCCGCATCATACATACAATGTTTTTGTACAACCTGTAATGATGCAAAATGACAAATCTACATTGTGGCATACTGAGGCTTTAGTTCTGCTTTTGAAAGATATATCTCTTCCTCCCTTGTGCTCCCCCTTGGAGAATTTTGGTTGTCATTTTCCATACCTAATTTTATGCGATGATTGGCTGTGTGGTGTGATGTGGTTTGGGTGCTGTGTTAGAATACAGTTTTTTGGGTAGCCATTGCAGAGAAAGATGTCAAGCAGCTTTTTTTCTTTCATTTTTATTAGTGTTGTGATGTTGCAGTGTGTCCTGGACCTTCTGAAAAGGGTATGGACATAGCTTCTTTTGTGCATGGTGGGGTGGTTGTGAGGGGGAGAGAGATCAAAAGAGAGATCATTCTTTCATAATACAGTATGCAGTACTAAAACAGAACTAAAACCTGGTTTTTGTGATGTAATGACATAATGCAGCTATTGTCATTTTTACATCATCACAATTTGTACACAATATTTATGGTGTGGTTTAAAAAGTCAAAACATGGTTTCTATTTGAGGATGGAATTGAAACAGTGAAGACACTTAGCACTTTTCAAATGCAAGATGCTTGCTGGTTCGGATGGGGAGATCATTTGCCTCAACACAAAATTAGCAATGCTTGCATGCTATTCAATATGCAATTCAGAGAAACCTTGCAGGAGCCAAGGTGTAATTCTAAAGTGTTTTTCAAGATTTGGCTATAGTCAGTCAGGAGCAGAACTTCTCCCCTGATCCAGTGGTAGGATTCAGCCGGTTCACACCAGATCAGGAAAACTGGTATCTATTTTTTTGTAGTTTGGCAAACCAGCTGAATAGCCCTACCTCTCCCAGCCACTCTTTGCCTCATGCAGGCACAAGCAGCTAATTTATGGCTTGGACAGTTCTTCCCCAACTCCGGGACATGATTTCCTCCCCATCCTTGCTTGCTCTATCCTCCCAATATCTTACTTGTCTACTCCAAGGTGAAGATTCAACTGAGCAACTCTAGATTGAATTCTTGACAAGTCATCAGGTCAGGAAGAGAAGGAGGGGTGTTGGTGGTATTGGCAGTGTTGTGGTTTTGGGGCAACAATACTAATAGCCAGGCAGGTGATGGTGCCACTTCCTCTATCCACGGCAGCCTTTCCCCCATCATATCCACCTCCCATGCCTGAGAGCCTGAATGGTCCAGCTCCAAGTTGCCATACACTCATTAATCAAAGCTCTCCAGCCTTTTGGGCATGCTCCTTTCTCTACCCCCCTCACTCCCATGGATTCAGCCTTGAGGAGGATTGCAGTAGCCTGGTGAGCATGACACAGTCTGGCCACATTCTCATCTCTGCTGGGTGGGTGATTCTTCACTGCCATTTTTGCTTCCAGGTTGCTTGCTCCTTAGGGTTTGCTTGTATTGGCAAAGAATGGGAAGAAGGCTTGTGTCATGTAATGGCGGCCAGCCCCCTGCTATCAAAGTGGATCCTGGGTGCTGCACTATGCTGCAATAGAGAAAAGGTCAACAGAGCAGCTGGCAAAGGGGAAAAGAAAGCCGTTTTTCCTCCTCCTTCTCTCGTGCCAGCCACTTCATTGCCTGTTTCTCTATTGTAGTGCAGTGCCCAGGATCCATTTTGATAGGGAGGGTAATTTAACAACCAATTCACCCAGGATCATCCTGCATGTGCAGTGGAGCTGGAGCTGGAGGAAAGGGATAGGCCACATCTCCCACAATAGCAAACCTGGCCCTGTGCAAACCAATTGTTAAATTATTTGAATCCCACCACTTTTCTAATCTATCTAAGAGAATTACCATGAGTATTTGAAAATGTGAGTGGCTGCAAATGTGGTGCTGATTATGTATAAGTGGACAGCTGCTTTCCAAACATATTTAGGAGAAATGTTAATCTCATAAAGCAGACAGAGTATAACTATTTATGCATATAGTACACTTTATGTATACTCTGTTTATGATCTCTGTATCCTCGTTACTTCAAGAAGCATGAGATATACAATTGCACTTTGGCATCATAAGCAATACTAGTTACATATTAATCACAGAAATTAATATATCCAAAACATGTGTGTGTGTGTGTGTGTGTGTGTGTGTCTGTGTCTGTGTCTGTGTGTATATGTATGTTTTTGTAGATTTTCACAGGTGTAGGTATGCTGGTCTTGTTCTATTCGGGTGTTTTCCCGTGTAAGAATGAGATTGTCTTTGCAACGTTTCGGCAAGATCTCACTTGCCATCTTCAGATCGAATCCTACAGTGTCTTTCTTGACTGAAGCCATGCAGTCTTTGCTCTCTCTTCAGTGACCCAAGATTGTTTTATTGCTTTCATTTCCTTAAAATACAAAAGAAGTAATATGCATCAGGTATTTTTTAACTTTTTCTGTCTATGTGTTTAAATACATGGCCCAGTCTGGTTAAACGGCTAACACAATCTCTAGATGTACACCTGCACACAGAAACACATACACACAACCACCGTATAACCCCCAACCTACCTACCTACTATAGTTCCCCTTCTCTCCACCTACCTACCTACTGTATTTCTCCCTTTCCCTCTCTCTCTACCTACCTACCTACTGTATTTCTGACCCTCTCCCTCCCTACCTGACTACCTACCTACCTAATGTATTTCTCACTCTCTCTCTACCTATCTGCCTACCTACTGTATTTCTGCCTCTCTCCCTCTACCTGCCTACCTACCTACCTACTGTATTTCTTCTCTCTCTCTACTTACCTAACCACCTACTGTATTTCTCCCTATCTCTCTCTCTACCTACCTACCTACTGTATTTCTCCCTCCCTGTCTCTCTACGCACCTACCTACCTACTGTATTTCTCCCACTCTCTCTACCTACCTACTGTATTTCTCCCTCTCTCTACCTACCTACCTACCTACCTAGTGTATTTCTCCCTCTCTCTCCCTACCTGCCTACCTAATGTATTTCTCCCTCTCTCTCTACCTATCTGCCTACCTACTGTATTTTTGCCTCTCTCCCTTTACCTGCCTACCTACCTACCTACTGTATTTCTTCTCTCTCTCTACTTACCTACCTACCTACTGTATTTCTCCCTCTCTCTCTACCTATCTGCCTACCTACTGTATTTTTGCCTCTCTCCCTCTACCTGCCTACCTACCTACCTACTGTATTTCTCCCTCCCTGTCTCTCTACGCACCTACCTACCTACTGTATTTCTCCCACTCTCTCTACCTACCTACTGTATTTCTCCCTCTCTCTACCTACCTACCTACCTAGTGTATTTCTCCCTCTCTCTCTCGCTCTACCTACCTACCTGCCTACCTACTGTATTTCTGCCTCTCTCCCTCTACCTACCTACCTACTGTATTTCTCCCTCCCTGTCTCTCTACGCACCTTCCTACCTACTGTATTTCTCCCACTCTCTCTACCTACCTACTGTATTTCTCCCTCTCTCTCCCTACCTGCCTACCTAATGTATTTCTCCCTCTCTCTCTACCTATCTGCCTACCTACTGTATTTTTGCCTCTCTCCCTCTACCTGCCTACCTACCTACCTACTGTATTTCTTCTCTCTCTCTACTTACCTACCTACCTACTGTATTTCTCCCTCTCCCTCTCTACCTATCTCTACTATATTTCTCCTTCCCTCGCTCTCCCTCCCTACCTTCTGTATTTCTCCCTCTCTACCTACCTACCTACCTACTGTATTTCTCCCTCTCTACCTATCTACCTACTGTATTTCTACCTCTCTCTCTACCTACCTACCTATCTCCTGTATTTCTTCCTCTCTCTGTCCCTCTATGCACCTACTGTATTTCCCCCTCTCACTCTCTCTCTACCTACCTACCTACTGTATTTCTCTCTCTCTCTACCTACCTACTGTATTTCTCCTACTCACTCTCTCTCTACCTACCTACTGTATTTCTCCCTCTTTCTCCCTTACTGTATTTCTCCCCCCCTCTCTCTACCTACCTAATGTATTTCACACTCTCACTCTCACTCTCTACCTACCTACCTACTGTATTTCTGCCTCTCCCGCTACCTGCCGACCTGCCTACCTACCTACCTACTGTATTTCTTCTCTCTATCTACTTACCCACCTACCTACTGTATTTGTCCCTCTCCCTCTCTACCTACCTACCATATTTCTCCCTTTCTATCTCTCTCTCTACCTACCTACCGTATTTCTCCCTCTCTCTCTACCTACCTACTGTATTTCTCCCTTTCTCCACCTACCCACCTACTGTATTTCTCCCTCTCTCTACCTACCTACCTACTGTATTCCCCCCTCTCTCTACCTACCTAACTACTGTATTTCTCCCTCTCTTCTACTACATACCTACCTACTGTATTACTCTCTACCTACCTACCTACCGTATTTCTCCCTCTCTCTCTCACCGCACCTACCTACTGTATTTCTCCCACTCAGCCTCCCTACCTACCTACAGTATTTCTCTCTCTCTCTCCCTCCCTCCCTCCCTACCTAATGTATTTCTCACTCTCACTCTCTACCTACCTTCCTACCTTCCTACCTACTGTATTTCTTCTCTCCCTCTACTTACCTACCTACCTACAGTATTTCTCCTTCTCCCTCTCCCTCTCTACCTACCTACCCACCTACCGTATTTCTCCCTCTCTACCTACCTAACTACTGTATTTCTCCCTCTCTCCACCTACCTACCTACCTACTGTATTTCTCCCTTTCTCTGTCCCTACTTACCAACCTACCATATTTCTCTCTCTCTACCTACCTACTGTATTTCTCCCTCTCTCTCCCTACCTACTGTATTTCTCCCTCTCTCTACCTACCTACTGTATTTCTCTCTCTCTACCTACCTACCTACCTACTGTATTTATCCCTCTCTATCTACCTACCTACTGTATTTCTCCCACTCAGCCTCCCTACCTACCTACAGTATTTCTCTCTCTCTCTCCCTCCCTCCCTACCTACCTAATGTATTTCTCACTCTCACTCTCTACCTACCTTCCTACCTATTGTATTTCTTCTCTCCCTCTACTTACCTACCTACCTACAGTATTTCTCCTTCTCCCTCTCCCTCTCTACCTACCTACCTACCTACCCACCTACCGTATTTCTCCCTCTCTACCTACCTAACTACTGTATTTCTCCCTCTCTCCACCTACCTACCTACCTACTGTATTTCTCCCTCTCTCTGTCCCTACTTACCAACCTACCATATTTCTCTCTCTCTACCTACCTACCTACTGTATTTCTCCCTCTCTCTCCCTACCTACTGTATTTCTCCCTCTCTCTACCTACCTACTGTATTTCTCTCTCTCTCTCTACCTACCTACCTACTGTATTTATCCCTCTCTATCTACCTACCTACTGTATTTCTCCCTCTCCCTCCCTACATACTGCATTTCTCCCTCTCTCTCCCTACCTATCAACGTACTGTATTTCTCCCTCTCCCTCTACCTACCTACCTACTGTATTTTTCCCTCTGTCTCTCTCTCTACCTACCTATCCTATTTACCTACTTACCTACTGTATTTCTTCCTTTCTCCCTCTACCTACCTACCTACCTACCTACTGTATTTCTCCCTCTCTATCTATCCCCCTATCTACCCACCTACTGTATTTCTCCTTCTCTCTCTCTATGGGCCACCTGGGAGTTTGCTATCCTCTCTGCCTTGTTTTGGGCCTTTTAGGTCTCCATACAGTTGCTGAGGAAATGACTGTTGGAAATGCCAGGTGGGCCGAGCTACGGGGAGGTGGAAACCTGATAAGTGGGTACATTTTACTTTTATGTACCTTGCACATGTAACACGTGTGCTAGCCACAAAAATGGTATGTATTATATTATCGGAAGTCCTTGGGAACATTGTGTCAAAATTTGGTGTAAATCGGTCAAGTAGTTTTTGAGATTAGCAGATTTGAACAAACTATTTTACATTTTTATTTATATAGATAACAGAGCATCCAAGAGAGTAATTCTTCATTCTTTTATTCCCTTATTCTTACTTAAGTTTTGGACAGCTGCTGATCAACTGGATATAAATAGTTTCTTTATTTATTCCTTCTCTTTTAAAAAGCCAATAAGTAAACAAAACCTTTTTTCCAGGACCAATGTTTAATCAGAAGTATTACATAATTAACATTTTAAGTACACTTTAGAGATTCTCAGTCATCCAGGTCATGGTTGTCCCAAAGATCCTTTTTCAGAAGTCAAACTCTTGTTTTTTCTTTGAAGATGTTTTGCTTCTCATTCAAGAAGCTTCTTCAGCTCTGACAGGATAATGGGTAACAGCAAAAGCAATAGCTGTGCTGTTGTTTAAAAAGTCAGCATATTGCTCCCAACAATCTGGGCCCTCATTTTACTGATCTCAGAAGGATGGAAGGCTGAGTCAACCTTGAGCTGGTGAGATTTGAACTGCCAAATTGCAGGCAGCTGGCAGGCAGCAGAAGTATCAAAATAGCACCTAATACTACAGTTAATTACTGCCATCAAAAATAAAAATCAATCAATCAATCAATAAAAAATGATATATTAAAGAGACAAGGATAAATGTAGGCTATCAAACATCCTAAGTATACTATCATATTTTAGATACTTTAAGTATGGAGTTAAAATTTAAAGGTAAAAACCTAAAGGAAAAATGTATTCCAGGTTATGTTTATTGAAGAGACATCTATCTTTAGTCCCAATCTGTGCATCCCATTAAGTCTATCCTAATTATTTATTTCATTTTACAATACAATACAATAGCAGAGTTGGAAGGGACCTTGGAGGTCATCTAGTCCAACTCCCTGCCTAGGCAGGAAGCCCTATACCATTTCAGACAAATGGACGGATTTTCTTCCACTATCTCTTCTTTTTCAAACCAGGGTGGAATTATTAATTCTCCACTATCAAAATCTTTTCCTGTTGAGAAGAAGGGATAAAATTTCCCAGAAGCAACGTGGAGAAAGGTATATAGTTTATGTTTCCTTTCAGGATTATAAAAAGAAATTTCATGGTTTTTCAAATTTAAATATATCCCTATTCTTCTTGGCTTATCTGGCATATACAGGCGTGTCCAGGGGCCTGTCCGAGCCCAGTAATCTTTTGTATCACACCCTATGATCCAGTAACCATTTTGAGGAGACAATGTGATCTTCCCTGTTCGAGGAGCAGATTCAGATGCAACACCTACATCCCACATATTTTTCTGGCCAACCTCTACTTCCCAATAATATTTGCCTTCAGAAAACCCTTGTTCTGCCAAGACAAATAGATGGGACTCAAATCTCTCTTTAGTCATAGAAACATGATTAATATTTCCAGTGTCTTTCACAGCTTTCCCATCTTTAGACACTTCCAGTCTTGCATTAGCTGTTTGAAGGTCCAAGGTAAGATCAACTGCAACGAAAATAAAATTTACTAGTTCAGACTCTTAGACAGTTTTCCAAAGGAATATGTTATTCATCATTCTTTGAAAGAAGCTTATGAGGAGCAACATGGCTATGTATTGCTTCAGAAATAATTTAGAAATTATTATTTGGGCTATTATTTACGATGTACTTATATGTTGTAAATTAGCTTTTCTGAATAATTTCCAAATAAAAACTTTAATTGCAATTATATTAGAAACTAAATAGGTCATATTGCTTGCAATTTTATATGGGACTAGTGGGATACCACAATAGAGCATGAATACATTGTGGCATGCCATGATATTTTATTTAGCAGAGATCCATGAATCTTTCCATGTAATTTATTTCATGTACAAAGTGTGCTGATCACTAATCATGTCTCTAGCAATTGTATCCATTTCTAAATATTTAAGCTGTTTTTGATTGATAACATCGATTTTTTTCTAAAAGCAAAATTGTTATTGCAGATATTATGTTAACAGTATTAGCACTAGCTTTCTATTAATCTTTAGTATAAGTAATAGTCTATGTTCATGTCCTGAGAATTAAATGATGTCCATCAATGATTTAGACAGTAACCTAAATATTTGTATTAATTCAATAGTTGTTTTACATTTAAATTTAAATTTTAAAATTTTATATTAGCTTGCATTTTGGTTTGTGTCCTAATGGGATTTGTTGTTAGATCTCTAGAATGTTTAATTAGATGTTGCATTTGTGCTGATAGATAAATAAATAAAGGGTAACATAGATAAATAAATTAATTAGATGTATATATTGAATGCAAGCATAAAGACACGTAATTTCAGCCAAACATTTTGTCTTTTTCCCATGTCATTTGCTCTTTCTGCTCCCATTAATACCTCTACTAAATGCACTTGTTTACCTGCCTTATTTTTCCTTTACTATTCATGATTTTTATCTGTTCTTTTACAATGTTATTCAATTATTCTCACCTCTGTAGAAACGGATGTCTAAGAATTCTGTGAATAAAAGAATGGAGAAAGTATAAAACATAGAAAAATATGTGGTATAATTCTTTTCATATTATCATCACCAATCAAACCAAAATATTTGGGGGGGGGAGTAGAAAGGAGAAACACTCTTTTCTCCTCCCCCCCCCCAAATGTTTTGGTTGAAAAAAGTTTTATTGGTTTTAACAATTTTTAACAGGAAAGGGATAGGTAAGGTATCAGATAATATTTTGGAGCTTCCACAACGGGTTTGATGACCGCCTCCGGGTTCTCGTACATATTTCATTAAAAAAGAAAAATTATTAAAAATAAGGGGTACATACATTTTAAAATCATAAATTTTCATATTATTTTATGCATTCAATTACTTTATACTATTGACATCCGTACAGGAATTGCCATCATAAAAAAAAAGAAAATATAACAAATTATCCCAAAAAAATGTTTTGTCTCCCTCTGGTTCTCCCATATCAATTCTTTTTTTTATATTGAAAAAGTTTTATTGGTTTTTACAATTTTCCAAAAGGGTAGGGTAAGGGATACAGAAACATTTTGAGAACTTTCACGTCGGGATCATTGGCCCTTCCAGGGCTTCATAATAAAACATTAAAAAAACATTTTTCAAAAATACTACGAGGTGAAAATAAGTGCATGCTTCCTAAATTCTCAATTCTATGCTGGCAGTCGTGTGCAAACATCCAGATATAAAGGTTATACAATGTTAATAAAAAAGCAAAGTTATTTTTTCGATTTAAGTCTCTTGGCAATTTTCTCCTTCCTGGCCCCCAGCGGGCGGAGCCATGGCCCCCCCTACCCCTGCCAGGACAGAGGAATGTTTTTTAAGAAAGGCTTCCACCTCAACAACTGTTTTAATCCTAACTCTCCCTCCTTCCCAGAACACCAACATCCCTTCCGGCATCGCTCCCATGTCAATTCTTTATATAGAAAATATACTTTGTTAAAAAAAAATCCTTTATGGTTTGCTTTAAATTCTTCTCTTTGTTAGATTTAGGCTTCATTTTCTCCATATTCATTCTCACATGGGACTTTGGATACCTGGTGGAAAAATGTCTTCTAATCCTTTTGAAAAAGATTTTATACTATGAAGGTAAGTTAGGCAGAGTTACTTAAACTTAACGAGTTAATTGGAATTGATGGGTTTTTATCAGTCCAATATATGTAATTTGAAAGAAAGGGGTAATGTAAAGCGGGTTTGAAAGTGCATATTTCTATTTGGAAATTGCTTCTGGATTTTGTGCTTGTAATTCAAAAATATGAAACTTCGATTTTAGATTTGCCTATTGGATAGATTTATTGCAGTAGAAAGGGCTAGTATATACTAATGTGTAAAAGTAAAAAGTTGAGGCTGTAATATTGCTGTCTTCTAAAGAGAGTTGGAGGTCAACACCTTTTCTTTCTTTCCCCCTTCTAGCTCACATTTTCTCTTCCCTTCCCTTTTTTTCCTTCCCCTATTTTCCTTTCTATTTTATATTTTGATAAACTAATACAATTTGTAAATAAAAAAAGAATATTGCAAAAGGAGATTTACTTTTATTCCTTTTAAAAACTTTAATTAAATATTCTATATTACAGTCTATTCTTTATATTAATCAGTCATTCAACTGCTTACAATCTTACCATTTTCTATCTGTAACTGATCTGCAAAGGAAAGTAGAAAACATTATATATATTTCAAAACAATTAGAGATTTATCTTGCATGAAAACGGAGCAAGACTAGTTCAAATAAGCTATTTCAATATTCGCTTAAAGATATCCATGTATTTTATTCATTGATCTGGGGGGAAAGGGGGAAAAACTCATGTTAATATAATATTTCCCTTGTTAATATACTATATTCCCCTAATATAGGGAAAAATTAAAGTCATTACATTACATTCTACTTTTTTAAAGTTGTGTAAAATTAATCATTTATTTTCCTTACATCTAAATCTATATAAATAAAAATGTAAAATAGTTTGTATGAAGCAGCTAATCTCAAAAACTATTGCACCGATTTACCTTAAATTTTAACACAATGTTCCCAAGGACTTCCGATAATAGAATACGTACTCATTTTGTGCCTAGCACACGTGTGTCATGTGCAAGGTACACAAATGTAAAATGTACCAACTGATCATGTTTTCACCTCCCTGTAGCCTCACCCGTCAGGCTCTTTCCAACTGTCATTGTTGGAAAAGGCCTCATATGGAGGCCTCTTAGGGCCAAAAGAAGGCACTGAGATAGGTGACCCATAGAGAGAGAGAGGGAGGGAGAAATACAGTTTAATAAAAGAGGGACTAGGCGAGACATGATAGCAGCCTTCCAAAATCTCAGGGGTTGCCACAAATAAGAGGAAGTCAAGCTATTCTCCAAAGCACCAGACGTCAGAACAAGAAGCAATGGGTGGAAACTAATCAAGGAGACAAGCAACTTAGAACTGAGGAGAAACTCCCTGTTCTGGCTTCTGGCGGCGACCGATGAGTCCTGGGACTCGTCTGCCGTTTTGTTCTTTTTTCGGCCACAAACGGGGTGGGGTGTGCCTTTTTAGGGACCCCCCCCGTAAGGTCGGCTTGCCTGGACCTTTCCTAGCCTGGCGGCGGCCGGGGTCAATCCTTGTCTTCGATCTAGGAGGAAGAAGACATGCTGCGGGGGGCCTGGTTCCCTTCGCCAACGGAGGACGGGAACAAATAGCTGATTTGGAGAGAGTGGGAGCATTCGAGCCAGATGGCTTTTCCGGGGCTTTGGCAGCGAGGTGGAGTGTAAGTGACTCTGACTTTTTTTTGCTGGCAGCTTCGACTAAAAGAAACGATGGAGGGGGGGTGTTTGCTAAACCCCCCCTCGGATTTACAGCAGCGGCGTTTGGAAATGGCTCCTCGAACGCGAGGAAGCGGATATTTCTCATCCGGACTTTGCTGAAGAAGTGAAAGTCCTTTGCGGTTTGTTTCTAGTTACAATATATCTAAGTCCTGCTATAATGGAACAATTTTCTTTGTTGCTTTCTCCTGCTGGCTTCCAGATTGGGCGGGGGAAGATGGCTTCCCTTTGTTCTTAAATGACTATTCTTTATGGAAAATTTCCGACATTCCTTTGTGATCTGGACTGTCTCTCTCTACTAATGGAGGATTTTTGATAAATGATTAATTGATTCCTTCCCTGGAGTGCCTTCTTTGTCTTCATAATTGACTGTGAAATTTGCTTTTCTCTCTGGAGATTACAACTTTCTACAACTTTGATCTGAACTTTTTCTCTGGACTTGCTCCAGCGGTCGCACCCAAAAAACGCCATTTTATTGGCACTGACTTAAACAGCTCACCATGGCTTCTAAAAAGCAACCAGAAAAACCAGATACAGATGCAAGGTTAACAGCTATGGAAGAAGTGTTACATTCTTTGGTATTGGAAATTAAAGAGCTTAGAAAAGACCACTGCAGTTCCAAATTAGAGCTTTTGGAGACACAGAAGAAATTGATGCAGAACACTCAGAAGACTGAAGAGTTGGAATTGGGGCTGGCTGGGGCAAAGGGAGAACTTAAAAATGTTAATACTGAAATTGGAGATTTAACTGGTCATATGTCTAGGATGGATTTTGAAAGGATGTCATATTTTTTAAGATTTCAGAATATTTCGGAAGAATCTGGTGAATGCCTTCCTGATCTTATGAGCACAATTTTAGCAGACTACTTACACAAACCTAAGGAAGAGATCAGGGGGGACATTGACCTGGTTTATAGAATAAATTCAGCATATGCCAGGATAAATGAACTACCCAGAGAGATACATATTTAATTTGTTAGAAGGTCTACCAGGGAGGGAATATTGAGGGCGCAGAGAGAGGGTCCGTTAATGTACCAACAAAAGGAAGTTGCCATCTTGAAGCAGATCCCGAAAAAGATTAGAGAGGTGAGGAGGAAATATTCCTTCTTATCTAAAAAATTGTTTAAACAGGGGATTTGGTTCAAGTGGGTGATGCCAGAAGGGATGTTGGTGTTCTGGGAAGGAGGAAGAGTAAGGATTAAAACAGTTGCTGAGGCGGAAGCCTTTCTTAAAAAACATTCCTTAATCCTGGAGGATGAAACTGGAGGAGCGGAGGGGGCCACGGCCTCGCCCACTGGGGGTCAGGGAGGAGAACAAGAAGACACAATTGCTAAGAGACTTAGATCTAAAAAATGACTTTTTTAATACAGTATAACTTTTGTTTGGATGTTTGCACACAATTGCTAGCATAGAATTTAGAATTTACATGATGTATGCACTTCTCTTCACCTTGTAGTACTATTGAAATATGTATTATCTATGTTTTGTCAAGAAGCCCCGGAGGGGGCCAACAATTTCGACGTGAAAGTTCTCAAAATATTTTCTCATCTCACCTTACCCTACCCTACTCAAAAAATTTGTAAAACTCAATAAAACTTTTTCAATTAAAAAAAAAAAAAGAACTGAGGAGAAATTTCCTGACAGTTAGAACAATTAATCAGTGGAACAGCTTGCCTCCAGAAGATGTGAATGGCCAAACACTGCAAGTCTTCAAGAAGATGTTGGATAGCCATTTGCCTGAAATGGTATAGGGCTTCCTGCCTAGGCAGGGAGTTGGACTAGATGACCTCCAAGGTCCCTTCCAATTCTGCTATTGAATTATTGTATTACAGTAGGTAGGTAGACAGGGGAAAAGAGAGGGAGAGATACAGTAGATAGGTAGGTAGATAGAGGGATAGATAGAGAGGGAGAAATAAGGTAGGTAGATAGGTAGGTGGATAGATAGATAGGGAGAAACACAGTAGGTAGGTAGGTAGGGAGGGTGATAGATAGGGAGGGAGAAATACAGTAGGTAGGTAGGTAGGTAGGTACATAGAGGGAGAAAGGAAGAAATATAGTAGGTAGGTAGGTGGATGGATGGACGGACGGACGGACGGAAGACGGACAGACAGACAGACAGATAGATAGAAAGAAAGAAATACAGTAGGTAGTAGGTAGGTAGATAGGGGGATAGATAGATAGATAGATAGATAGATAGATAGATAGATAGAGATACAGTAGGTAGGTAGAGGGATAGAGAGAGGGAGAAACACAGTAGGTAGGTAGGTAGATAGACGGAGAAGGGAAAAAATACACTAGGTAGGTGGGTAGAGGGATAGATGGAGAGGGAGAAATACAGTAGGTAGGTAGGTAGGTTTCATAGGTAGGTAGGTAGAGGGATAGATGGAGAGGGAGAAATAAAGTATGTAGGTAGGTAGAGGGATAGATGGAGAGGGAGAAATATGGTTGGTTGGTTGGTAGGTAGGTAGGTAGATAGGTAGGTAGGTAGGTAGGTAGGTGGAGAAACGAAGAAATAAAGTAGGTAGGTAAGTAGAGGGATAGACAGAGAGGGAGAAATACCGTAGGTAGGTAGGTAGGTAGGTAGGTAGGTAGGTAGGTAGGTAGGTAGGTGTGTATAGATAGATAGGAAGAAATACAGTAGGTAGGTAGAGGAATAGAGAGAGGGGGAGAAATACAGTAGGTAGGTAGGTAGGTAGGTAGGTAGATAGGTAGATAGGTAGATAGGTAGGTAGGTAGGTAGAGGGATAGATAGAAAGGGAGAAATACGGTAGGTAGGTAGGTTGGGGGTCATATGGTGGTTGTGTGTATGTGTGCAGGTGTAGATCTATACACAGATTGGTTGGCCATTTAACCAGACTTGGCCACAGCAATGTGTGGCCGGGTATAGCTAGTTAAAAAATAAATTTCTACACTTTTTGAGATTGATTTGGTTTATTATTATTATTATTATTATTTATTAAATTTACAGGCCATCCAAGTCAGAGGTGGGTTGCCAATTATTTTACTATTGGTTTGGACATGCTCCTGTATATGCACGATGCTTCTGTGCATGCACAGAAGTGTCCAGGTGGGAGGTGGAGCCTCCCGTTGCCGCTACTACTAGTTCGGATGATCCAGACCGAACTGGCAGCAACCCACCTCTGATCCAAGTCCCTTATAAGATGACTCTGAGAGGCTTACAGATTATAAAAAGAGAAATAGAAAAGCAATTAAAATATTTAAACTATATAAATTATTTTTTTAAATGACCTTAGGGCAGATTACTTGGTTCTTCCTCAAGATTTGTTTTCTCCCTGTTATTCCATACATAGTTATAACTAACTCTCCAATAAATGTAATAAATTACATTTGGACTCATGCTACTTTAAAAATATTAACATAAAATAAGCTGCTCTAATGTTCTCTACAGTAAAATAATCTGCCACCACCCCTTGAATGCATGTTTCATATTTTTCCTTAGCATGTTTCATATTTTTCCTTAGCACTTCCTTTTGCTTGCCTAATTTTAATTCTTTGATTGCTCACTGTTTTTTGGTGCTTTATATAATGTTTAACATGAAAAGAAGAGCTAAATGAGTAAATAAGGTAATATGCCCTGTGGGACAAAAGAGGTATTTGTTAAACAAAGTAGAATAAAAAAAATGGGTGGCTAACTGATTAATCTAAACCAGTGTTTCTCAACCTTATTAATTGTAAGATGCATGGACATCAGTCTTCCTGAATTCCCCTGTCAGAAGATCCATTGCTCTTTCATTATCTTAGCTCGACCCCCTTCAGTACCATGAACAAATATCTGGAAGAAAGAAAACTCCAGGACTAGTTATAGGCCCAGATGACAATCCTAGATAACAATGTGGGATGCTTAATATTGCAAAAGGATATTTTATTTTTAAATACTTTTAAACTTTTAAACTTTAGTTAAATAACCTTTGTTGCAATGTACTGTATTCAAATTCTGAGGATCTTTACAATACTCACCATTTTCTACCTGCAAATGATCTGCAAAGGAAACATTTTTGTATATTTCAAAACAATTAACGATTTATCTTGCAGAAAACTTTGCAACACCAAACCAAATAAGCTATTTAAATATTAGTTTAAAGATACTTACTCTTGTCTTTCTTTAATTGATCTGGGGAAAAAGAAGAAAAAAGCTTATATATTAATATAACACTTCCTTGGTTAGCATACAATATTCCCCTAACATAGAGAATCACTAAAGCTGTTGTAGTGCATTCTACTTTTTAAATTGTTATGTAAGATTAATTATTTATTTTCCTTATTTCTAAATTTAAAAATAAAAGTATATACTTTCTGAGATTGAGATTAATGTATTATTAATTAAATTTACATGCCATCCATGTCTCTTACAAGGCAACTCTGGATGGCTCACAAATGATAAAAAGAGAAATAGAAAAGCAATTAAAATATTTAAATTATACAAATGAAAATTCTAAAGAAAAAAAATTGAGATAGACTGCATGGGAGTGAGGTCTTCTTATCCCATAAACTACATGTAGCTTTAAGAGCTCCCCTCATCTAATTAGATTAATTGGTCAATGTACAGAAGTGGTTTCTTTGATTTATTCTTATAAAATATTTTAGTAAGAATGTATGTACTAAACTAATAAAGTTTCATTAAATCATAGGTTATGTTATAGATAGAGTTATTTAATATTAAACATTTGCAAACATATCTGAATTACCTTTACCTTTCCCAACATAAGAGACTTTTTTTAAAAAATAATGTTTGTAGTGAATCCAAATTGAATGTTTTTTATGGGACTTACCAATTTCTCCCCTTAACTGATCTGAAAAGAAAAAGAGTTACCTTCACTTTTCATATGAATAAATCAAATCAGAATAATTACCTCAAGAAAAGCATAATCCTTCTGGAGGATTTCCATTTCTTCTTTGGATTGTATTCATTGTTCTTAAAACTGTATCTTTACTTAGAAACTTGGTTTTTCACTAAAAATGTAACTAGATTTAATTATAAATCTCCTACTTTTTCCAGAATCTTTTTCTGAATGATTTTTCTATCTCATATTTGTGCATTTATTAACAAATTGTTCTCAAACAAAAATCTGATTTTTAAAAAGTTAATTAAATCTCTGAAGTTCATGATATATTCTCTGAGAATATGACCGAAGGTGGCACAGTGATTAGAGTGCAGTACTGCAGGCTACTTCAGCTGACTGCTAGCTGCAGTTCAGCAGTTCAAATCTCAATCGGCTCAAAGTTGATTTAGCCTTCCATTCTTCCAAGATGGGTAAAATGAGGACCAAGATTGTTGGGGGCAATATGCTGACTCTGTAAACCAATTGAGAGGGCTGTAAAAGCACTATGAAATGGTATATAAGTTTTAGTGCTGATGCTATAATAAAAGTTTATTTTTTCTGGGAATAATGTGGTGTGTAATTAATTAATAGATTGATGACTGATTGATTGATTGATTGATCTAAATACATCTTTATAAGAGATTGTCAGTTAATTTGAAATGTGGAATCACCAAAACAAATATCACTGAGGTGAATCGGCTCAGACAATATAATGAACTCAAACTGAAGATGCCGAAAGCTTTCATCAATTTAACATTTTTTATTTTAGAGGGGCTTCCGGTTTGGCACCGTGTTGGTACAGTCAATGGATAGCAGAGCTCCACGAATTCTGGCCAATCAACTCTGGAGGCTCTAAGGGGCTAAAGTGATGAAGAAAGGAAGAGTCCCTTGTTGATCATGGGAGACCATTTGATTCAAGGTGTCCTCCTGACTAACAAAGAAGAGTGATAGCCATTATGGCTGACCAAAGCTGGGGCAACAAACAAAGAAATGAGCTCAAGTGGTTTGAGAACAGTGGATTGGAACTGGGTGAGATGTTTTTTAATTTTATTATTAGAGACCCACTTTAAATAAAAGAACTTTTGAAAGACTCCAACGTACTGAGAAAGTGCTGAACAAATGGAGAAAATGTATGTGCCCAAAAGAGAAATGAAATGTTAAGAGAAGAATTTAAAGTTTTAAAATATTGAAAGTCTGAACTGGAACATGTGGTGTTAAAATAAGTAACCCTAATCTGCTGGAAATACTGCATGACTGTTGAAAGAAACTATACAATGAAAAAGGATTATTTTGCTCTTATTATCAAACTTTGACAATCAGCTGGATTCATTTTAGTGCTGAGAACTAGAGTTGGTGTCATCTCCTGGCCAAAGAAGATATTATTACAGGGCTGAAAGACCTTGAAACTAAGTAAAAAGCAAACAGCATCTGGAAGGCCATCTTCTTGTTTTCTTTCTAATTACCTTTATCTGGCAGCCTATGATTAACTGAGGAGCCTTTTGAAATTCTCTCCAAAACAATGTGGATTATAAATGACAGAAATTACCCTTGAAATTAAATACCTCATTTGGTGGCTTAATGAACCATGAGGAAGCCTGGTGGGATATTTTGGATTACAAATATTATTTGATGGAATATTTTACAAAGTGAAAGAATAAATTAAATATAACCTACAGATTTGAAAAACTTAGAAGGAGAAAAACAGCAGGCCTTGAAGAGTATATACACTGTGAACTCTGAGAACAGTTTGGGGACTGAGCAAATTATTTTAATATTGACTTTTTGACATTTTTGAATACTTGGGAAATTGGGACTTGGATGAATTACTGAATAATTTTCAGCACACTAAAATAAAGTAAAATGATACATGGAAGTATGGATAAATTTCAAATGGAAATGCTACTTATGTTTCAAGATATTAAAGAAACTACGACAAGGAATCATAGGGGAGAAACAGGCTTCAACTCAACCCGTCCAAGACCGAGTGGCTATGGCTTCCAGCATCACGATACAGCCAGTTAGTGCCATCTCTGGCTATTGGGGATGAATCAATGGCCCCCACGGAGAGGGCTTGCAACTTGGGTGCCCTCCTGGACTCTCAGCTGTCATTAGACGATCATATGACAGCCGTGGCCAGGGGGGCTTTTCATCAGGTCCGCCTGATTCACCAGTTCCGCCCCTTTCTTGATCGTGACGCTCTACGAACGGTCACTCAAGCCCTCGTCATCTCCCGCCTGTACTATTGCAATGCTCTCTACATGGAGTTGCATCTGGAGGCTCCATTTAGTGCAGAATGCGGCCGCACGGGGGATTCTGGGAGCCTTGAGATGCTCCCGCGTGACACCTCTCCTGCGCGAGCTGCACTGGCTGCCTGTGGCTTTCCGGGAGCACTTCAAGGTGCTAGTAACCACCTTTAAAGTCCATGGCACAGGACCTGGCTACTTGCAAGACCACTTCCTGCTACCAAATACCTCTCACCAACCAGTTCGCTCCCACAGAAAGGGCCTCCTCAGGGTGCCGTCAGCCAAACAATGTCAGCTGGCACCCCCAGGGGTAGAGACTTCTCTGTGGCAGCCCCTGCCCTCTGGAATGACCTACCCCCCGACCTACGTACGACCACTGACCTACACTTCTTCCGTCGGACCTTGAAAACGCATTTATTCCGTGCGGCCGGCCTGGCGTAGTTTTTAATCGATTTTAATTGATTTTATTTAGGAGTTTTATTTGGATTTTAGAACAGGCACCCAATTTAATTGCCATTTGAAAGTATTTTTATATATTGATGTTCTTTGTTGTTTTATTGATGCCTGTTTTATTGATGCCTGAGTCCCGCAAGGGAGAAAGGCGGTATACAAATGTAATAAACTATAGGGAGATGATGGAATTGATGCATGATATGGATTGGAATCCAGGAAATTACCAGAAAAAGATACACGGAGAGAGAGAGGAGAGAGAGAGAGAGAGAGGGAGGGAGAGAGATACAGAAAGAGGGAAGAGAAGGGGAGAAAGAGGGGGGAGGGGAGAGAGAGACACAGAGAGATACACAGAGAGAAGGGAAAAGAGAGGCAGAGATACAGAGAGTGTGAGGGGAAGAAAGACACAGAAAGAAAGGGGAGAAATGGAGCGGGAGGGAGGAAGGGGGAGAGAGAGGGAGATGTCAAAAGTGTTTTGTGATTCTGGGTGTTTTTTTAACAAGTGGTTCTCTGCCCTAATGACTGGCTGGATAGACATGGCTAGGGCAATGTTGATCATGTGACTGGGTGGGTAACATTGAATTGGCCATGCCCCCTCAGGTTTTGTGGTTCCCTGTGCTTTCTTTTCCGTGGGAAAAGGGTCTAAATGACTCTTTGGGTATTTAAGGTTGCAGACCCCTAATTCTACCTATTTCTTAAGTCTATTTAAGAAATTCAAATCCAATTGCTCTGAGTTATCAATAGGACTGGGCTGGTCCTCAGTCACAACTATTGCTACTATATAACCTGATTGCTCATTTTTTCACTTCTTTCCCTCTTCATCTTTAAAAGGAAGAAAAACCCTAATGAATGGCTTCTATGGGGGCTCCCTTGGCACTACCTGCTTTTATCTTCTCTTGATTAATGGAATTCTGTTCTAGGAACTTTCTCCATTTTATATTGTGTCACTATAGAGCAATCAAATATTAAAAGATAAGAAGTAAGTCTATCTAAATTGAATGAAAGTTACTTATAAAAAAGCGAGTATAAGACTGCAGGATTAGAGAACAAGAAAGCCAAACAAGACAGAACTGGAGCTGTATTTTCAATGTTTCAGTTGTGGATTCTAAGACCATTTTAAAAAGACTAGGGGTATGGCTCATAATAAGAATGAGAAGGTTGGGCAGGGATGGTCAAGATCAGAGATATCTTTTATTTTATGTTCATTACAAGAACATAAATTTTGGTTGAAGATTAATTTAAATTTAGGTCTTCTTTCTACATAGGTTTGCACTTTTTGAATAGCTATGTACCATTATTTCAGATGATTATGTTCAATTTGGAAATATACCATTATTCATAAATATATATACCATTAAATATATATATATACCACCATATATATTTCTATTAAAAAGTGTATGCCAGAAAAAGTATTTGGTCCTAGGGTTAAATAAATACCTATCATGTTTCATTCAGCAGGACAGGAATATAGATGTACTTTTATGAATTGAGGTATCAAGTTCAAACCTCGAACCTGGCTGCAGGCATTTTTCTGTTCCTCAGTTGCCACACAGAAAGGGAAGTGGGAAAGGAGTTTGGAATGCTTTACTGGACACAACAAAGAGCTTTCTCATGAGAACCAAGGCAACGGGTAAGGTAGAATAAGGAGTGCCAGGAGAGCCCACAAATTAACCCAATTGGCCAATGTGACCTATGGTCATTGGGGATGGTGTTACTTCATAGTTTAATTATACGGAAACATTTAGAATTGGCTTTCCATTGAAGTTGTGCCAATATGATGCATTCATTAAAGAAGATCTTTGAGAACGAGCCAAGTCTCAGGATTCTGATTTGCTTGGGTTCATTAGTCAGACCCTTGATGTTATTTTTTGTATTAAGGCTTTTGTTTATTCTGAAAGAAAAATGCCACATCTAATACACCTAATACATATTTAATATATGTATTCATCTGATTGATGATTTGTAAAATATAAATCAGACAGGAAATAAACTAAATCATACCTAGTGAAGTTTTTAGATAGTAATATTATAGAGGTCTGAAACTTGTATAACAGAGGAAAAATATATCTCTATAGTCATAAGTATAACTGCATTTATTGTATATAAGAAGCAAATTCTACCATTTCTTGAATTATAGCAGTGAGTTACCTTCAAGTGGTTTTGAATTATTTTCTATATTTTCCATTTGGATATTTTCTGAATTTCTCCTCTTTGGTTTTTCTGAAAGAAGAAGAGCAACATTCATTATGTATGTATGTATGTATGTATGTATGTATGTATGTATGTATGTATGTATGTATGCATGCATGCATGCATGCATGTCTTTGAGCGAGGGGTTCATACCTACTGCCTTAAAAGAGGCGATGCTGAGACCTGTCCTCAAAAAGCCTTCCCTTCCAGCATTGTTGGAAAATTACCGTCCTTTCTTGCAAAGGTTGTAGAGAGTGTGGTGGCTCAACAGTTTCCTCGACACCTGGAGGAAGTTGATTATCTAGACCCGCGCCAGTCTGGCTTCCGGCCTGGTCACAGCACCAAGACAGCATTGGTCGCGTTGGTGGATGATCTCTGGAGGGCACGGGATAGAGGTTGCTCCTCTATCCTAGTCCTATTAGACCTCTCAGCGGCTTTCGATACCATCGACCATGGTATCTTATTGCACCGACTGGGGGGGAGGGTTGGGGGTGAGAGGCACCGTGTTACGGTGGTTCTCGTCCTACCTCTCTGGTCGGTCACAATGGGTGTTGGCAGAAGGGCAGAAGTGAGCCCCGAGGCCCCTCATATGTGGGGTTCCTCAGGAGTCAATCCTCTTGCCACTTCTGTTCAACACCTATATGAAACCAGTGGGAGAAATCATCCGTGGTTTTGGGGTGGAATAACATCTGTACGCTGATGACACTCAGTTGTACATATTATTATTATTATTATTATTATTTATTTTTCAAATTTGTATCCCGCACCCATCTCCCACAGAGGGACCCGGGGCGGCGCACAGGAAAATTAAAAACATAGAAATACACATATACAAAATATAAATACCCATTAAAACTATATTAAACCACCAACCTGCCCTAAAACCACATTAAAATCTCCAATTAAAAACATTGATCCACTAAAAGTCAGGTTCGGAACCGGGTAGATCATGCCAGGCCGGCTAGGTAAAAAATGTGTGTTTTTAGGCGCTGGCGAACAGGGGGAGGTCAGAGATCCCTCAGACCGATACGCTCCCACAGAGAGGGCCTCCTCAGGGTGCCGTCGGCTGGACAATGCTGAATGGCGACACCCAGGGGGAGAGCCTTCTCTGTGGCGGGCCCAGCCCTCTGGAACGACTTACCCCCTGAACTCCGCACCATCTCCGACCTCCGCCTCTTCCGCAAGGGCCGATTCGCTCCCACAGAGAGGGACTTCTCCGGGTGCCGTCCACTAGACTTTGTCAGCGGGCGGCGCCCAGGGGAAGGGCCTTCTCTGTGGCGGGCCCAGCCCTCTGGAATGACCTTCCCCCCGATATCAGGACAACCACGGACCTCCGCTCCTTCCGTTTAAAATTAAAGACGCACTTTTTTTCGTCTGGCCGGCCTTGGGTAGTCTCTTTTTAGTTTAGGGGTTTTTAGGGGTAATTTTTAGCTTAGTTTATGGGTTTTAGCGCAGGATCAATTTAATTTATTTTTAACTTTGTCTTTTGTATTTGTCAGTGGTTTTATTTGTATTTTAATTGCCTGTGCCCCGCCTCGAGTCCCCTCGGGGAGAGAGAGCGGGATATAAAATTAAATTATTATTAATTATTATTATTTAAGTGTCTGAAGACACACCTATTTCATCTAGCCGGCCTAGCGTAACCTCCATACTGACTATTAGATAGTTTTTAAACTTGGGATTTTAATTCGGTTTTTAGCGCAGGGTTTATTTATTAGAATAAGTATTTTAAATTTCATATATTTTATATATTTTGTATGTATTTTAACATCCCTGTGCGCCGCCCTGGGTCCTAACAAGGGGAAGGGCGGGGTATAAATTTAATAAATATAAAAAAAATATAGAGATGACACGGAGTTTGGGAGGTAGGTCATTCCAGAGGGCTGGGCCCGCCACAGAGAAGGCCCTTTCCCTGGGCGTCGCCAACCGGCATTGCCCGGCCGACGACATCCGGAGAAGACACTCTCTGTGGGAGCGAATCAGACATAGGGATGTGTGAGGCAGCAGGCAATCACGTAGATAACTAGACCCCGTGCCATGGAGCACCTTGAAGATGGTCATCAAAACCTTGTAACGCACCCGAAAGGTCACAGGTAGCCAGTGCAGCTCGTGCAGGAGAGGTGTTATGTGGGATTGCCGAGAGGCACCCATAATTACCCGCACGTCTGCGTTCTGGACTAATTGCAACCTTCGAGTGCATCTCAAGGGGAGCCCCATGTCGAGAGCATTACAGTAGTTCAGACGAGAAGTTACGAGTGCTTGATTGACTGTGCGAAGGGCGTCCCGGTCAAGTAAGGGGCGCAATTGGAGGACCAGGCGGATTTGGTAAAATGCCCCCCTGGCCACGGCTGTCACATGGTCCTCCAGGGACAGCTGGGAATCCAGGAGGACTCCTAAATTGCGCGCCCTCTCCACGGTGATCAATAATTCGCCCCCCATGGCCAGAGATGGAATCACCTTGCTAAACCGGGGCGCCGGAAAGCATAGCCACTCGGTCTGGACGGGTTGAGTTTGAATCTGTTACTGCCCATCCAGATCCGCACGGCTTCCAAACACCAGGACATCACCTTGATGGCATCATTGGGGTGGTTTAGGGTAGAGATGTACAGCTGAGTGTCATCAGTGTACAGATGGTACTCTACCCTAAAACCACGGATGATCTCGCCCAGTGGCTTCATATATGTGTTGAACAGGAGTGGCAAGAGGACTGACCCCTGCGGCACCACACACGTAAGGGGTCTCGAAGTCGACCTCTGCCCTCCTGTCAACACAAATTGCGACCGACCAGAGAGGTAGGACGAGAACCACTATAAAACGGTGCCTCCCACCCTCAAACCCCCCCCCCCCAGTTGGTGCAATAGGATACCATGGTCGATGGTATCAAAAGCCGCTGAGAGATTTAACAGGACCAGGATAGAGGAACAATCTCTATCCCGTGCCCTCCAGAGATCATCCACCAATGCAACCAATGCCGTCTCGGTGCTATGACCGGGTTGAAAGCTGGACTAGCGCGGGTCTAGATAATCAATTTCCTCCAGATGGCAGGGAAACTCCTGTGCCACCACACTCTCTACAACCTTTGCTAAAAAGTGAAGGTTGGTGACTGGACGGTAATTTATCTATAATGCTGGGGCCAGGGAAGGCTTCTTGAGGAGGGGTCTCACCACCGCCTCTTTCAAGGCGGTAGGCAGGAACCCCTTGCTCAAGGAAGCATTCACTATATCCTGGAGCCAGCCTCGTGTAACCTCCCAGGATGCCAGTACAAGCCAGGAGGGACACGGGTCCAATAAACATGTGGTGGCCTTAAGTCTCCTCGCCAATCTGTCCATATCATCGGCTGTAACAGAGTCAAAGTCCTCCCATAAAATTGTCTCAAGACCTGCATCGTAAGCTCCCTCTAGGCCACTATCTGTAGAGGGCAGCTCGCTTCAGATCTGAGCGATTTTATCCAGCAGATACTCTCCAAACTCCTCTGCTCTGCCCTGTAAACGGGCTTCCCGTGGCCTCTGTTGAAGGAGGGAGTGGGTCACCCCGAACAGGGCCGCAAGGCAGTTATCTGCAGATGCGATGAGGGTGGCACAGTATTCATGTTTGGCCACCCTCATCGCCACTAGGTAAGTCCTCAAATGAGCTCTTACCAGTGCTCAATCAGATTCAGACCGAGAGGATCTCCACCTACTCTCGACTGATCCGCTCCCACAGAGAGCGCCTTCTCCGGGTACCGTTGGCCAGGCAATGCCGGTTGGCGACGCCCAGGGGAAGGGCCTTCTCTGTGGCGGGTCCAGCCCTCTGGAATGACCTACCCCCCGATCTACGCACCACATTGGACCTCCGCCTCTTCCGCCAGCGTCTTAAAACATATTTATTCCAACAAGCTGGCCTATCATAACCCCCCGTTTCTGATTTTTATTTGTATAAATTTTAAATTCTTAAGGTTTTGTAAGGGTTTTAGCACGGGATATAATTTAATAGTTTTTTAATAATCTATTTTTGTAATTTTGTATGGTTTTTTAATATTGCCTGTGCGCCGCCCTGGGTCCTTGCAAGGAGAAGGGTGGGGTATAAATTTGAAAAATAAAAATAAAATAAAATAAAAATAAATATATGAGTACCTTTAATACATATCAGAAATATAAAGTGGAGAGTGGGAGGGGGGAAGGAGGAACTGGCTGGGAGGAGGAAGGAGGAGGGGAGAGAGAGAGAGAGAGGGGGAGGAGGGGAGAGGATGGTGGGCCAGGCCTGGGGGGGCGGGGGAAGGAATTGTAGGGCAGAGGCTTCTGTAGGCCAAGCCTGAGGGGAAAGTGGGACTTGTAGGTCAGAGGCTTCTGTAGGCCAAGCCTGAAGGGAAAATGGAGATAGTGGGCTTATCTGTGGGCCAACCTTTTTAGATAGTAATATTATAGAGGTTTGAAACTTGTATAACAGAGGAAAAATATATCTCTATAGTCATAAGTATAACTGCATTTATTGCATATAAGAAGCAAATTCTACCATTTCTTGAATTATAGCAGGGACCTTCAAGTGGTTTTGAATTATTTTCTATATTTTCCATTTGGATATTTTCTGAATTTCCCCTCTTGGGTTTTTCTGAAAGAAGAAGAGCAACATTCATTATGTATGTATGTATGTATGTATGTATGTATGTATGTATGTATGTATGTATGCATGCATGCATGCATGCATGCATGGCTATGAGTAGTACCTTTAATACATATCAGAAATATAAAGTTTCTGTATTGCATTTAACTGGATTGGCTAACAAAAGTATGTTTGACATATAACATTATATAGGAATTAAATTGTAGTGACTGCATTTACTTAAAACTTTTGTTTACTTCCAAACCTTTGTATTCATTTTAATACTATTTTTCATATATACTGCAGAAAATATTTTTGGTACAATATTTTTCTAATGTTGCTTCAATTTGCTAAACTCTAAAACATGATTGAGAAAGCTTCCTATACCCTACTTGAAAGTATGGGATTAGCCTTGAAACCTAATGAAGACTGAGCTGAGAGTAAAAGGCAGTGGCCTCAGACTTTAGACATTACCTTTCTTTCAATTGGAAAGTTTACCATGCTGACATAATTGATAGGTAAAGACTGAATAGAAGTTTATATACCTAGAATTATTTTCTTATATAAACAATTATAAATATATCCTGCAGTACTGATACGTATCTGATTTAACTATGATCCTAACTCTGACTCACTTCACCTCTATTCAGTCTTCCTTATACCTTTCCCACTATACAAATGCAATTTGTTTTTCTTTTCCAATGAAAATATTCAGGCATCTCTTTTCTTCTTTTTTCTTTTCTTTTAAACATTTAAACATTTTGAATTTCTGTAAAACTTCAACTTCCTCACTACATGCTGGTATGCTGCCTATTTTATGTGGGGGGGGATATAAATGGAGAGTGGGAGGGGGGAAGGAGGAACTGGCTGAGAGGAGGAAGGAGGAGGGGGGGAGAGAGGAGGTGAGAGGATGGTGGGCCAGGCCTAAGGGGAAAGAGGGAGTTGTATGGCAGAGGGTTCGGTAGGCCAAGCCTGAAGGGAAAATGGAAATAGTGGGCTATCTGTGGGCCAACCTTAGATTTCTGTAGGCCAAGCCCGAGGAGTGGAAAAGGGAATAGGATACAAGAGACCAAGCCTGAAGGGAAAGAGGGGATATTATAGAAGAGACTTTTGTGAAGCAAACCTGTAGACCAAGTCTGAAGGGAAAGAGGGGGTATTATAGAAGAGACTTTTGTGAAGCAAACCTGAGGGAGAGCAGAGGAAACAACAAAGGAGCAGAGGCGGGGGAAGAAGAGCCCAGCAGACAGTACAATAGAGAGTGAAGATAGAGAAAGAGAAAGACGCTCCAATGAGTCACCTGAATACCACCCCATCTGTGACTTGCCTGTGGAGAGGAGGCTGACCACCACTCCATCGCGTGACCCTGGCAAGTGGAGGTGCATCAGAGAAGGACCAGGTTGGACTGTTAGCCTCACAAAAAAAAGGGCCAGGAGAACCCGGACTCCAGCGGCCCTTACGAGGGTAAATGCTACATTTATATTGGCATAGTTTCATATACAACCTTGCCTGGATTCACTACTGTTTATTATTGTATGAGGGAAATATACAATACCTTTCCATAACTTTCTCAAATAAACACAAGATATTAGAGGTATAAAAGAGAGGCAGAGTAAAGGGAGAATCCAGATCAAGTAAGTTGAAATTGATGAATTGCCTGAAAAACAGATGACAAAGAATGAGTCAAGACTGAGCAAAATATTGCTACAATTTGTTTCTGAACATAATGGTCAGTGATAAATCTTAAGAATATGCCAGTCATTACATTTCATTATCTTTTATTTGGATGAAGACTGTCTCCCACATGATCTAGAGTAGTGGTCGGCAAACCGATGGTGATGTGCCAGTGCCTGGAAGCCATGCGGATCTGGATGGGAAGTAACAGACTCAGACTCAACCCGTCCAAGACCGAGTGGCTGTGGTTTCCGGCCGCCCGATTTAACCAGTTGACTCCATCACTGGCCATAGGGGGCGAACATCTTGCCCCTATGGATGGGGCGCGCAACTTGGGTGTCCTCCTGGATACCGGCTGTCCATGGAAGATCAAGTGACAGCCATGGCCAGGAGGGCGTTTTACCAGGTTCGCCTGGTACGCCAGTTGCGCCCCCTATTGAATCGGGACGCCCTTTGCACAGTCACTCATGCCCTCGTGACATCCCGACTGGACTATTGTAACTCTCTCTACATGGGGCTCCCCCTGAGGTGCACCCGAAGGCTGCAGCTGGTCCAGAATGCAGCCGCCCGAGCAATAATGGGGACCACTAGGTACACCCATGTAACACCTCGCTTGCACGAGCTGCACTGGCTGCCTGTCGTCTTTCGGGTGCGCATCAAGGTGCTAGTTGTCATCTTTAAAGCGCTCCATGGCACAGGATCTAGCTATCTGCGGGATCGGATCCTGCCCCATACATCCTCATGGCCGATTCGCTCCCACAGAGAGGGACTTCTCCGGGTGCCGTTCACTAGACTTTGTCAGCGAGCGATGCCCAGGGGAAGGGCCTTCTCTGTGGCGGGTCCAGCCCTCTGGAACGACCTTCCCCCCGATATTAGAACAACCACGGACCTCCGCTCCTTCCGTCAAAAACTCAAAACACACTTTTTCTGCTTGGCCGGCCTACCATTAGGGTGTTTAGGGAATGTTAGTTTTAATGTGGGATTTTAGTGCAGGGACAACTAAATTTAATTCATTTTATTTACTGTATTTATTCTTGTGTGTATTTTATAGTGTTTTAATTTTTCCCTGTGCACCGCTCCGAGTCCCCTTGGGGAGAAGACACGGTATATAAAATAAATTATTACTATTATTATTATTATTAAACCGCGGCTCGCGAGCCACAAGCGGCTCTTTCACCCCTCGAGTGCGGCTCTTCCACCACCCTCACCAACGGCAGGACTCCTGGGCCACAGCAACCCTCCCTACCGGCCACCGGTTCCATCCCTCCCCCTGCGGAGCCTCTTCAGCCCAGCAGCGGCTACCCAAACGCAGCAGCCATAGCCTCCCAAGCTGGCCACTCATCTAGTTCCAGAGGCTGCAGAGGTTCCGTGAGTGGGGGGAGTGAACCGGCCTCCGGTGGGTGAGCCAAAGGGGTGGGCGGGTGGTTTGTTGGGCACTGCCGCAGCAAGTTTCCTTGGCCGGCCGCCTGCCCGCCGGCTGTGGTTGCTCGCTCGCTCACTCACCCACCAGACGCCAGGTTCCTTCATCCGGTAGGTGGGTGAGCGAGGGAGCAAGCAAGCGCAGGCAGGCAAGGAAACGCCCAGCGGCCACGGTTGCTTGCTCGCTCACCCACCCACCAGACAAAGGAACCTGGTGCCCAGTGGGTGAGTGAGCGAGCGAGCAACTGCAGCCGGTGGGCCGGCAGGTGGGCAGGCGCGTAAGGAAAGTTGATGCGGCAGCGCCCAACAATCTACTGCCTGCCTGCCCACCGCCCGCGGTTGCTCGCTCGCTCGCTTGCTGAGGTGGCTGAGGTGGCTTGGCGCGGGGGAAGACAGACAGACAGAGAGAGGCAAAGACACAGAGAGAGGGAGGGAGGGAATCAGAGAGTGACAGACACACACAGAGAGACAGGGAGAGACAGAGAGGGAGAGAAAGATAGAGACACAGAATGAGTGATTGAGTGAATGCGAGACAGACAGATACACAAACACACAGAGTGACAGAGATGGGCAGACAAAGGAGAGAGAGACAGAGATAGAGAGAGACAGAAAGAAAGAAAGAAAGAAAGAAAGAAAGAAAGAAAGAAAGAAAGAAAGAAAGAAAGAAAGAACTTATGACCACAATTGAGACCGAAAGTTTGGCTGCGAAGCAAGACCATTTTTAAGTGAATTTCACATTTTCCAAGTTGGCCATGCCCACCCGGTCACATGACCACTGAGCCACTCCCACAAAAAATAGGCCACACCTTCTGGCTCTCAAAAGAAATTTCAATCGTGGTATTGTTGATATTTGGCTCTGTTGACTAATGAGTTTGCCCACCACTGATCTAGAGGAATATTTAAAATATTAAGGTATTAGAACTGGTTACCACATTCATATTAACATTATTAAAGAAAAGATAATCAAATATGTGCAGTTCCAGAGAATTTGGTCTTGGCCCTATGTGATCATATGAAGCTGTAGCTCCATGTCAGCTGTAAAATCAGCCTACCAATCTTCTTAAAACTTCAGGGAAATTGGAACAAGTTCAGAAAAGAGCAAGAAGGATGATCAGAGGATTGAAAGCTGCAAGAAGAACTGTAGTTCCCTTGAGAAAATGGCAACACTTTTTTTAGGAATAATACAAAATAGATTCTAAAGATTTCTTTTCTATCATATTAAAGTGCAGGGATAATTACAAGACTTCTAAGTTTCAAAAAAGCAGCTTTTGGTTAAATGCTAGGAAAAACTTTCTAACAGTAAAAACGGAAATAGAGACCCAGGTCACTAAAGGGATTCTGTGCTTACCTTTTATTGCATGTTTCAAACAGAGACCGGAAACTTGTCTACCTAGCATTATTTAATTTTCACTCTTTTCATCAATTGAAGATTGAATTTAATGGCCTAAATGCCCCATTTGGATCTGATTCTTTGCTTTCCCCATCGCTGCAGCTCTTGGAGGAAGGAGGCAGCCTTGTATCCCTTACTGCTCGCCACAGCCCACCTGCTCACTCGCTGCTTTCCCTGGAAGGGCCTCAGGAGGCTTGGCTAAGCCATCCCAGAGCTGCGCAGAGGCTTCCCCGCTGGGAAATCTGACCCATCACTCCCACAAGAGGGCTTGGCACAGACCTCGCCTGCCAAGAAGCCTTTTCAGGAGCATCATGACTCAGCCTTGCCTTACCTCACCCAGCTCCCTTCTGAAGTTAGGAGGTGATTGCATCCTCCATGCTGCAGCTCATGGAGGAAGGAGGAATGGATGCTGGCCTGCGGCTCGCTTCCCTTACCACTCATTGCTGCCACCACGCCAAATGGAATGTTGGAGGCCAAGCTGGTCCTGGCCCCTTGCCTGCTAACTCATTGCTTTCCCAGTCAGCTGCCCAGCTGACCAGGCAGGGTCTGGGCTGCAATCCAGAAGTAGAGGATTGCAACACATGGGAGGCTTCCCACAGTTCCTCGGCTTGTCCAGGCTGCAGCTGAGCCTGCTGCTCTCTCCTGCCAATGCCCTCTCCTCCCGCCAATGCCCTCTCCAGCATGCGAAGCTTGCCAAGCTGCAATGGCAGCAGCTTCAGGAGAGGAGAGGATAGCCTAGTGCAAATGCTGCTTACCTGGGTGTAGGTAGGAGGACAAAGATGGATGCATGTTGTGAAGGCAAAGCAGGGCAAGCATTTGAGTGAGCTGGTTCAGGAGGAGGGGTGGCCAGCCAGCCATCATTACCAGTTCAGGGACCCACACAAATTACCACTATCGATTCTCCCGAACTGGTCTGAGCCAGGAGCAACTCACCCCTGATATAAAGTATTTTGAATAAGAGGTGATGGTTGAGGAGTAAGATGCTTGACTAGAACTCTTTTGTTCTTCCAAACTATATTTCCAATAGATTATACATTCATTATATGCATAATACATTATTAAACATTCATTATATGAATAATACATTAGATGGTTTTGTAAATCAAATAGACACTATAGAAAACTCTGATATTTCATTTTGGACATCTTTGTGTGCAAAATTCCAGTCATTTGAAATTAAGAATAAATATTTCTGAAAGCAACATTTTCTTGATAATTGCAACCTTACATAAACATCGTAGTTTCTCTCATCACCAGCATTTGAAAATGAATGAGACATGAAAAAATCAAGGTTTCATTTACTGCAAAGCAATAGGATCATAGAAGCCCTAAATAATGAAAACATGCATATACATATTTATTTATTTAATTAATTTATATTGCTGCCTAATTACCAATGGAGACTCAAGGAAGCTTACAGAATATAAAAACCACATTTAAAAACAATAAAACTAATAAATAAATTAATTAATGTAATAAAATTACCCTCCACTCCCCACCTCCTGCCCCAGGAACAGACGATCACATGAGCTCCATCCAGCTCTGGGTTCCCCAGGCCCATTGGCAGAACCAGGTCTGCAGCATCTTCCAGAAGAGAATTAGAGTGGGTGACATTCTAATCTGTGGAGGAATGGTGTTCCAGAGAGAGGGAGCCACCAAACAAGGTCTTCTTGGTCCTACCAGGTGTATCGCCCTTGGGATGGCCCCACAGCATTCTCTGCCTTCCCACTCTGATGGGCTGGATAGATATGACTGGCAAGAGACGGTCCCTCAGATAACCTGGCCCCAAGCCATGAAGGGCTTTAAAGATGACAACCAGCACCTTAAATTGCATACAGAAGCAAATTGGCAACCAATGCAGCTCCCGCAGGAGCTGCATGTGCACACCATGGTTTCCACAAAACCGTGTAGGCCACTGCATTTTGAACCAACTAGAACTTCTGGATGCTCTTCAAGGGCAGCTCCATGCAGGGCATGTTGCAATAGTCAAGACTGGAAGTGACTAAGGCATGAGTGACTATGAGTAAAGATTGCTGGTCCAGGAGAGGTGCACAACTCACAGTTCTGCAAAGGCCCTCCTTGCTGTGATCATCACCTGTTCTTCAAGCAGGAGTCATGAGTCCAGGAGAACCCCCAGATTACAGTGGCTGCTTGGGGTAGTGTGATCCTATCCAAGACCAAAGATGCAATTCTCCCTGAGTCAATGAACCGCAAACCCAGAACAACTTGGTCTTGCCAGTTTCAACCCGCTGCTCCCTATCCAATCCCTAACAGCCTCCAGGCACTGCGAGAGGGAGGACACAGCATCACTTAACTCACCATGGGCTGAGACATACAGCTAAATACCATCAGCATATTGGTGATATTTCAGCCCATGGTGATGGATGATCTCACTCAGTGGCTTCATATAAATATTGAACAGGAGTGGAGGGAGCATTGAGCCCTGCAGCACCCCACAAAGCAGTGAGTGAGGGCTGGATCTCTCTCCTCCTATCAACACTGATTGAGAGCGGCCTCAGAGGAAGGAAGTTAACCCAGATAGCACAAGGCCCCCCACTTCAATCCCCAGAAGCCGCTTTAGAAGAATACCATGGTTGATGGTATTGAAAGCCACTGAGAAGTCAAGAAGAGCAAGGATGGATGCACTAACCTCATCCCAGTCCTGCCAGAAATCATCCAAATGTGCAACCAATCCTGTTTCTTCCCCAAATCCAGGCCTGAATCCTGACTGATGGGGATCAAGATAATCCATTTCATTCAGAAAATTATTGAACTGCCACACAACTACCTTTTTGACAACCTTCCCCAAAAATGGAAGATTGGAGACAGGTCAGAAATTATCTAACCGAGTGGAGTCCAGTGATGGCTTCTTAAAAAGAGAGCAGACCACAGCCTCCTTAGTGCTGGGGCACTGCCCGCTCCTGTAGAGAAGTACCACAGTCCACCCGCATGTCACCTCCTAGGAAGCTTTTATAAGCCTGGATCTAAGACTCAGATGCTTGCATGCATACTCCCTAGGATCTTCTCTATTTCCTTGGGAGCAACAGGGTCAAACTGTTCCCAGATAACAGGGCAAGAACCTGCCTCAGAGGCTTCCACTAGACCAGCAACCATGCTCACATCTAACTGGGAACAAAAGTCAAGTGATTTTGTCTTCCACAAAATGCACAAATCCTCAGCTAGTCCCTTCAGGTGGACTTCCATCTCCTCCTACCTCAGGAGGAGGTAGCTCACCTTAAAGAGACTCGCTGGGTATTTACACTTCACTACACAAACTGCCATGATGTAGGCCATAGTAACAGCTCTTATCCGTGTTCCTGAGTTCACCCCCTGCCAGCAATGCTCTAGATGTCTCCTCATGTATTTCATCCCTTTCACTTCCTCTATATACCATGGGGCACAGAGAGGTCTATGGGTAAAGAGAGATTACATGTGTGCAATCCTATCCAAAGCCTTATTCACCTTCCTATTCCTAACAGTGATTAAGAGCTCAGCTGGACTGCACAGTAGATCTGCAGTTATAACCCCCAGCTTCTTCTGCAACCCATCTGGGAACATTGGTCAATGAGGGAGGAACAAT
Organism: Rhabdophis nuchalis; assembly: GCA_039707465.1. NCBI lineage: Eukaryota > Metazoa > Chordata > Lepidosauria > Squamata > Natricidae > Rhabdophis > Rhabdophis nuchalis. The sequence goes on from CM077647.1 coordinate 143,824,065, forward strand.
CTAATAGGTCCTGCCTCCCAGCGGGGGGTATAGCTCTTAACAAGCTTATTGCCACCAGACTGTGATCCAACCATTACAAGGGGACCAAGGACAGGTCCACCATTTCCAGGCACAACTCTGACAAGAACACCAAATAGGTTGTGTGACCACTATTCCTGATTGACCTGGGACCTGGTTTCCATGAAATCTCAGGCTACCTTCGACCCCGATCCCAGGGAATGTTAGGTTGAAATCCCACAGAACTATAAGCCTGGGGAAATCCACCACCAGCCCTGCGGGATGGTCCAGGAGCCCAGGTAGGGAAGCTGCAATGCAGCAGGGAGGCTGATATAGCAGCTGCAAACCCACCTGATCCCTTGAGCCCAACCTAAGAAAAAGGGTCTCAAAGCCGGGTACTTGTGGAGCAGTGTCCCTAATGGCTACCAAATATTTCTAGTAATATTTCTACCAAAAATATCATATTATTGAAGGTTTTCTTCATATATTACCTGACAAGGGAGTTGATGACAGGATGAGATGTGGCATTTGTTTACTTCCATCAGCTCTCATATTTTTTCAGCAACTCTGATCTGAAACACATGTGATGCCAAACAAGTAATTTGAGTTTGAGACTCTTTCCCTTTGTAGGTTTAACTTTTGAAATAAAAACCCACATAATTGTTATTTAACTCTGTGTTTAAATTTTCAGTCACAAGTACCATCTGTTTCTCTTGGGAAACACCTCAAAACTAACCCATGTTCTAGATTCTAGAGACATTTCGTTTCATTTATTTCTTCACCATTCCTTTCTTCACCTTTTCTAGAATTAACTAAATTCCAGATTGTGAATTTAAATGCAAAATGACCTTATTTGATACTTTTCAAACTAATGTGCAAATAGCAGAATGTGTATGCTGTAGAAATAAATAAATTCACAATATTATAAATAAACATAGTTAAATACTGTTTAGATTAAAATACAATTAGTAAATGGACATAGCTTAAAATATAAGTGAATACTTATAAACAATTAGTAAATGATAAATGGCTATTTATTTTGCTGAGTTTAGCTGTAATAATTCTGAATACTTTGAAAGACAAGGGTAAGCAATAAATTTTTATACACAGTATGTTTGATTTTTCTAGTTTTTACTTGTGAGGTTCTTTTACTGCGGGAGTGTTAAACTCAAGGTCCACGGGCCAGATCTGGCCCACAGGGTGCTTAGATCTAGCCCAGGGGGCCACCATGGAAATAGCAAAGGACCGGCCCACAGTGCCTCTGCCAAAAAAGAGGAGCTTGGGAGGGTGTTTTAGCTGGCAGAGCACTGCAGGAGAGCTGTTGCAGTAAAAAAAAAAAAAGAGCTCAGGAGAGCCGTATGCATTTGATCATATACTTTGGCATTTTGATCACACAAAGTGGTATTTGATTACACACTTTGCCCTCCCACACATACCATGAGCAACCTGGCCAAGGAGAGTGAGAACAGGGGCAGCCTCGAGGATGAGGTAAGTATAGCCAGGCATCATCTCAGAGAAATGGGGCTAAGCTGGGTGCCCTGAAAACTCGAGGGCTGCTCTGGGTGCTTGCCCTTCACTGCCTAGGACTCTGGACAGCCAGTGTGTGAGAGGGATGGCAAGGCTTCTCTAGAAGACAAGGATTTGGCACTCTCCCTGGTCATACCTTCCTCAGCTGGTGACAGTGGGTGCCCCCAGCCCTTCCTGGGGAATCACAGGTGCCCTCGACATGAGTGATATTGAGCTGGCCATGCCCATCCTGGCCATGCCCCACCCCCCGGCCTCCTCAAGATCAAACACCACCCTGATGTAGCCCTCAGTGAAATCAAGTTTGACAGCCCTGTCTTACTGCATCAGTTTAATTTATCTACCTTCCCCAATGTTACGACAGTTCTTTCAAGATAGTGTAGCGGGAGCTAGTTATAATATTCTATGAATATTCTCTGTTTCTGCTTTTATTTGTAGCTGTCAAGATGCCTGCAAGGAAAATAAAGTCTGCAGGCAGAAAACTGTATTATAGATTAGCTGCTTAGACCTAAATGTAATCTGAGATGATTACAGGACAATAATGCTTTATGTTATAAATAAGACTCTGAGACAAATAGTGCATGTTTTTAGATTTAATTAGAAATGCTGCGCTTTAATGCCCTCATCATCTGGAGTGGAAGCCTAGATCTCTTATTTGGGGACAAGGTACATTGTTTTTCTATTAGCAATATGAACCGCTGTGCTTAATTGTGCTGAAAAATTCCTTCTTTTTTAAAAATTTATTTATTCAATTTCTACAGCCACCCAACTCAACCAAGTGACATTGGTAGGGTTTCACCTTCCCATTCCATGTTTAGTATTCTTCTTTAACATAGCAGGATTTAGAAATGATTAATCTTTGCTAGATTCCATATTCATGACTTTTTAATATAAAAAAATCCTTTAGGTTAATGACTTTATTTAAGAAATAATCCATAATAAATTTCATCTACACTAATGTAATTAAACAATATCAATTATGCTTTGTATTAAATACTGTTGTTTAATTGTATAATATACAAATTCAATTCCATATAATTTGGAAAAGAAAAAAAGCAATTAGAGCAGTTTATCTAATTTATTAAACGTTATTAGTTTAATTTATTAAATAAAGCAAACTTTACCCACCCTTTTGAAATCCATCTCATGTTTTAAATTATACCTTTTTAAAAAGCAAGAAAAAAACATACCTTTAATGGATGAAAGCTGAAAAATGTCCTCTTTATGACATTACAGATTGAATTTGATCTTTGTATCCTCCTAATTTCAAAAACATATAAGACATAAGTGAAAGATAAAACTGCACTTTGGCAAGATAAACAAGAAACATAAATTACATATTAACTACAAGGGTTATTATAAATGAAATATATATCTCCCTCCTTCCCTCTTTCTCTCTCTCTCTTCCTCTGTGTGTGTGTGTGTGTGTGTGTGTGTGTGTGTGTGTGTGTAAATCCATTTCATTAGTTTATGAAGCATGGATCGTTAGGTGCAAAATTAATAGCATAAACATTTTTATTTATATTTTCATTAAATTTAAATATAACTTAATAAACCCAGTAATAACTGTTACTCAGCAAACAGAGGATGATGGATAATTTCAAATAAGTTTTCTAGTTTCTCATACTAACCAGTAGTTAAGAAAAAAGAAAAGAAAGATTGATGTAGCCACAAATTTCCTAACTCTGTGGCTATTTAAAAAATGTGATTACTTTTTCTTTTTGTTGCAGTCCTTCATGAACATAAGGGAAATTTGAAAATATTGCAGTATTCCTCATTTACCAACTAGCTAATTTAGTGACCAGTTGCAGTTATGACATTGCTGAAAATGGAATTTTATGGCTAATCCTTCACAGGTCTGTAAACCAAAGGAACATTAAAAATAAGATCTTATTTATAGTTGTGTTTTCAATCAGTGACCTCTTCGCTTCACAACCAAGTTTCCAGTCTGTTTCAAAGGTGGGTTCCTACCGGTTTGCACTGGGCGAACCAGTAGTGGAAATTGGACCTAGGTAGCTGAACTTGTAGGAACAGCAGGCTCGCCACAACCTCAAACTGGTCCCTGATCACTCTCCCCACTCACCCACCCCATTCAGTCACTGCTCACGTCCCAGGTGGCTTGCCTGCCTAAGATGTCTTCCCAGTTCCCACATGGTGCCTGCCCTGCACCCCAATTGAGTTGCCTCTTCCTGCTTACAGGTAAGTCATGCTAGCCTCTGCTCCGCGGAGCTTGCTGCACCCCCTAGTATCCTCACCAGGCTTGAGACTTTAGCTTCCCTCGCCCCTTCCAGGAGTCCCCATGAGACTCATTATGGTTCCCAAGGGGCTTCAGGGAGGTCTGCTAGGCCCAAAATAGGACACAGGGGTGCTTAGCAAGCCTCTCTGGAAGCAAAAATGGGCTGGGGGAGAGCTTCAATGGAGAAAAAAAGACAGACAGACAGACAGAAAGAAAGAAAGAAAGAAAGAAAGAAAGAAAGAAAGAAAGAAAGAAAGAAAGAAAGAAAGAAAGAAAGAAAGCATGCATCTGTTTGGGGATTCTCAAGTGCACTGTACTTGAGTTGAGAGCTTATTGAAAGTGCTGCTAGCTATCTTTGCCCAGACTAAGTTAATTGATAGCAGAGTTCTAAGAATGCTAGATGATCATTGGGCATGTTCTCATTTTCAAAACATCTGGCTTTTCTTCCTCCTACGAAAGACCTTCTGGAATTCTTCATAGGAAGGAAGAAAATGTGGAAGGGTGGGAAGGTTAAACCTTTTTACTCCCACTTCATCCTCACTCTTTGGGGATCCTCAAGTGCACTGCACTTGAGTTGAGAGCTCATTGAAAGTGCTCAGGCTAAGCTAATCAATAGCAGAGCTCTAAGAATGTCAGATAATCAATGGGTATGTTCTCAGTTCCAAAATGTCTGGCTTTTCTTTCTCGTACCAAAGGCCACCTGGGGTTCTTCACAGAAAGGAAGAAAGGAAGAAGAAAGGGAGGGAGAAAAAAAGGGAGGGAGGGAGGGAGGGAGGGAGGAAGGAAGGTAGAAGAAGGGAAGGAATAAACTAACAAACAAATAAATAAAGAGGGAGGGGGGTGGGAGGGAAGGGAAAAAGAGAAAAGGGAAGGTGAATGAGAGATGGATGGATGAATGGATGGATGGATGGTGGGAGGGAGGGAAGGAGAGAAAAAGGAGAGGAAGGAAGGACCACAAAACTGGCACTAGACACAGCATCAGAGGATGCTTTAAAAGACAACAGCAATCCAGAGCTGGAAGGGACTTCAGAGGTCATCTAATCCAACCCCCTGTTCCAGCAGGAGACCTTATATCATCTTGGTTGTTTTGTTGTCTTAACACACAGGCAACTTTCCCCCCTAATAAGAAAAAAATCTAGAGCAAAAACTTCATTCAGTATTAAAAAGAATAGAAAAGGAGCTGTTGTATATTGTTTAGTGGACTGCTAAATTGGCAAAATGGACAGCTAAATTAACCATGCGCCTCAGTCACATGACCGCCAAGCCACACCCACCTATTCACATGACCACCAAGCAACACCCACCAAATAAGCCAAGCCCACAGAACCGTAGTAAAAAAAAATTGAAATCCATCACTTGCCTGTTTGGAGTCTCAGTAATCGCTAAAGGGGCAGGGAGCTTAGGAATGCAGAGACAGTTTGGCCTAGTGGTTAGGACACAAGTCTAGAAAGTGGTAGAATATGGGTTCAAGTCCCATCTTAGCAATGAAAGTTAGTTTGATGACTTTGGGCCAACTCTTTCAGACCAGCCCACCTCACAGGGTTGTTGTTGAGGGAAAATAAGAGGAGGAAGAGTATGTGGAATATGTTCACTGACTTAAATTATTTAATAATAAAGGCAGGATTTAAATAAATCATGCAGGAGGAGGAAGATGTGTTCAATATCTTGAATTACTTATAAAAATAATAAATACAGTATATAAGCAAGTAAATAAGTAAATAATAAAAAATTTAAACACAGAGAAAATGAAAGCAATAAAACCTAAAAGATGTAAAATATTAATTGCTCAGGCATACCTACAGTACCATTTCAATATAATATAATCAATTTTATTTTTGGCCTGGCTTTTTGCATATCCCATTAAAACAAGGAATAATACAAAATTATCTATGTGAGACAAGGTACTTCTACTCAAATTTATTTCTTTTGGTTACAGAATCAATTGCAATTCGTGTCTCCATGAACCCTGGATCATTTCCCCTCCACTGTCATATGATTCAAATGACAAAATATACATTTTGATGTACATATTTTGAGGTGTGTGTGTGAGAGACGGGGGGGCGGGAGAGAGAGTTATCCTATAACTCTAGGTAAGAAGGGTGAGCAATAAATTTTAGAAATAAATAAAATACTTGTCATAGAGCAGACTGGAAATAAACTTCTTATAACTATTGAAATGTTTTAGACGATAATATTATGGAAGTTTGCCAATCTTTAAAACAGAGGAAGAACCTAGTGGTAGGTTCAGAGATGCTTTGAACAGCGAGATGGGTGGCAGTTTGTCCAATTTATTGAACTATAACATTGGTTTAGAACAGTGGTAGTCAACCTGGTCCCTACTTCCCACTAGTGGGCATTCCAGCTTTCATGGTGGGCGGAAGGGGTTTTGTCCGATACTGAAGCACTTTCCTTTTTTTAATGTAATTGACTTCCCTACTTTATAAATCACTATTACTGTGGAACCGGTGGGCGGTTAGAAAATTTTACTACTAACAGAGATACAAAAGTGGGCAGTAGGTATGAAAAGGTTGACTACCCCTGGTTTAGAATAATGAAAAATGATCTTATTTTTGAATATCCTGTTCATTGTTTTAAATATAACTTTTTACAGACAAGAAATAACATACCTTTAAAGGAAGCATGCTGGAAATGTACTGTTTATGCATAGAAGAATTGAATTTGATCTTTGTATCATCTTAATTTTTAAAAAAATAGACGACTTAAAAACTATATTTTGGCAAGATAAACATGTGACATATTATATGTAACCATAAATAGGGTTGGGCTGTTACCAGTTCGTACCAGTTCCCCATGATCGGATGTTAATTTTCTGAGCAGTTCGGAGAACTGGTCATTGGAGGAAATCTTTTCCCACTTTACAGGACTAATCCTGCAAGGGAAGCAGGAAGGTTTACAGAAGGGTTAGCATAGCCATTGAAGAAATGGCTGAAAGGCAGGATGCAAGCTTGGCATTCTCTTTGAATTTTTTTTTACTGACTTTCTTAGAGCATGTGATTTTCCCCCCTTAAATCTGGATGATTAGCTAAAGATTAGAGGTGGTATTCAGCAGGTTCTGACCAGTTCTGGAGAACTGGTAGTGGAAATTTTGAGTAGTTCAGAGAACTGGTAAATACCACCTTTGACTGGCCCTGCCCCCATCTATTCTCTGCCTCCCAAGTCCCAGCTGATCAGGAGGGAATGGGGATTTTGCACTAATTTTCCCCTGGAGTGGGGATGGAATAGAGATTTTCCCCTGCCACACCTACCAAGCCACACCCACCAAACCATGCCATGCCCACCAAATCATGCCATGCTCACCAAGCCATGCCACAGCCACCAAGTCATGCCCACAGAACCAGTAGTAAAAAAAATTGAATCCCACCACTGCTAAGGATATTTTGTGAGTTGAGTGAGACCAGCTGGTATCTTTAAGTGGTGCAAATGGATCTAATAATTGATTCTCTTGGGTGCTTTGTCAGTTCACTGAGCACAGGGGTCTCTTGTCTATGGGGATTCTTCAGCCATCCAGGTTAGCAGGTTGTCCCAAAGGTGCTTTTTTCAAGAAGCAACTGGATTGTCTTGGTTTCCAGAAAGTGCAGTTGCCTCTTGAAAAAGCACCTTCGGGACAGGAGTCTCTTGCATTGCCTGATTGTTCATCGATAATAAGTGGATACTCCTTCCAATTTGTTTTAGCTTTCTCTTAGAATAATATGGTATAGTAACATGGCACCCATCCCTCTCCTAGAAGAATGAAATATTTTGAGAAATATTAAAAAAGAAGAATATTTTATCCCTGCATGAAAAATGGAGAAACATATTTTCTTAAAGCAGCCTCCACTTTCCTTAATAGCCTACAGAAGATGTCAGCAATTAAGAGATAAAGCGATAGATAGCTATATTCATAGGCAAAAATTCCCTGCAGCAAAATCTGAACAAAGGCACAATGGGATTAGCCTTCCTCAAGATGTTAATTTGTTAATTTGTCTCTTTAGCTTGGCATTTTGTAGGCCAAATATACCCACCCACTTTCTGGAGAGCTTAAATGACCTCTCTGCTAAAGGGTTTCACTTTATGAGCAAGAATAATTTGGCTGCTGATAATTATCCTTGTATTTTAACTCTTTCAATTCCTCACTGTGCTCTGGAAACCTGCCTGATTTGTAACTCCTGGTTGCAGGTATGGCTTTGCTCATTGCCTGCCACTCTCCTCCAGTTGTGTAGCCCAGTTCCTAACTGGTCATTAAATGGTACCAGTCTATGGCCTAGAGCAGTGATGGCAAAACTATGGCACACGTGCCACAGGTGGCACACGGAGCCATTTGTCAGGGCATGCAAGGTGATGCCCTGTCAGCTGGCCAGCGTGCATGCGCGCACTGGCCAGCTGATTTTTTTCATGCTTTTTTCACCCTATGAAGCCTTTGGAGCCTGGGAAGGGTGAAAAGAAACCCCCCCGCCCCCCAAAGGCCCTCCAGAAGCTTTATGAACTTCCCTGAAGTCTCCAGAGCGCTCAAAATGACGCTGCAAGCAATCGGAGGTCACTTCCGGTTTTGGCGGTGCATCATTTTGAGTGCTCTGGAGGCTTCCCAGGCCCTCCGGAGGCCATCCAGAGGCTTCAGCAACCTTCAGGAGGCTTCCCAGAAGTCTCCGGAGTGCTCAAAATGATGCTGCAATCAAATCAGAGGTCACTTCCGGTTTCGGCGGCACATCATTTCGAGTGCTTCAGAGGCTTCCCAGTCCCTCTGGAGGCTTCAGCGACCTTCAAGAGGTTTACCTAAAGCTTCTGGAGCACTCAAAATGATGCGCTGCCGAACTTTAACTTTAACTTTTTAACTTTAACTTTAATTTCATTTCTATACTGCCCTATCTCCCGACATGGGACTCAGGGCGGTACACAGGAGCTATAAAATATAAAATATAAAAATACAAACAGTCAAGTAGTTAAAATTAAGATTAAATACGATTTGGTCTATGCTAAAAATGCTAATCCTATCTCCGGCGGTGGGAGACAGGACATCCACTGTGGGCCGGGGGATCATGGCCGCTGGTTACGAGCAGTCACCTGCCCCAACCCCCTGTGCTCCGCTTGTGGGCTAGGCAGTCAGGGACCACAGAGCCAGGGCCCCAGGCTGATGTTCTGCAACGCCAGGTCCTTGGTGAACAAAGCCCCCCTCATTAATGACCTTGTGTCAGAGGGGGACCTGGACCTGGTGGGAATTACGGAGACTTGGTTAGGCCCCGAGGGGGATTTACCCCTCGTGGAAATGTGCCCACCAGGCTAAAGGGCATTTCATCAGCCTCGGGCCCTGGGCAGGGGTGGGGGGGTGGCGGTTATCATTAAGGAAGGTCTCAAGCCGAGGTAGACCACTGTGCCTCAGACGACCGGCTGTGAGTCCCTCTACGTGAAGTGGGGCCTAGGGAGGCAGTTGGGCTTGCTGATTGTATACCTGGCTCCCCACTATGTAACAGCAGCCCTGCCCGAGCTGCTCGAGGTGATCGCCAAAATGGTGGTGGAGACTCCCAGACTGGTAGTCATAGGGGACTTTAACCTGCCATTGGTGGGCGAAACATCCGAGGCAGCTCGGGAGTTCATGGCTTCCATGACGGCCATGGACCTGACCCAAGTAGTTCAGGGCCCCACTCACGAGGGGGGACACATGCTGGATCTTATTTTTGTCTCTGGGCAGTGGAGAAGTGATCTTGGAACAGGGGATTTAGCCATCTTACCCTTGTCATGGACAGATCTCTCTCTCCTTCGGATGGACTTTCCAACCGTCACATCCCACCGCGGGGAGACGGAACCGGAGATATCGAGATGGTTCCGCCCCAGGCACCTGATGGACCCTGAAAGGTTCCAGAGGGAGCTTGGGCCAATACCTGTGTCCTTGCCCTGTGACTTTACTGAGGACATAGTGGCCGCATGGTATAGTGCGGCCACGGGGGCCTTGGACCAAGTCGCGCGCTTGCGGCCTCTCACGCTGCGTCGAATTACCCAGGCTCCCTGGTTTACCGAGGAGCTGCAGGAGATAAAACACCACAAGAGACACCTAGAGAGTAGGTGGAGATCCTCTCGGTCCGAAGCTGACCGAACACTAGTAAGAGACCATATTAGGATTTACTTAGTGGCGATAAGAGTGGCTAAATGCAAGTATTGTGCCACCCTTATCATGGCCACGGATAACCACCCTGCCGACCTGTTTGGGGTGACCCTCCTTCACCAGAGGCCGCGGGAAGGCCCTCTGCAGGGTCGAGCAGAGGAAGTTGGAGTCTATCTGCAGGATAAAATCACTCAGATTCGGAACGAGTTGCCCTCCACTGAAAGTTGTCCAGTCGGTTTATCCGATGCTGATCTTGAGATAACATCTTGGGAGGAATTTGACTTTGTTACTACCGAGGATGTGGACAGGTTGTTGAGGAGCCTTAGGGCCACCACATGTTTATTGGACCCGTGTCCCTCTTGGCTTGTACTGGCATCCTGGGAGGTTACACGAGGCTGGCTCCAGGATATTGTGAACGCGACTTTGAGTGAGGGGTTCTTACCTACCACCTTGAAAGAGGCGGTGGTGAGACCTCTCCTCAAAAAGCCTTCCCTGGACCCAACATTGTTGGAAAATTACCGTCTGGTCCCAACCTTCACTTTCTTGCGAAGGTTGTAGAGAGTGTGGTGGCTCAACAGTTTCCTCGACACCTGGAGGAAGTTGATTATCTAGACCCGCGCCAGTCCGGCTTCCAACCCGGTGACAGCACTGAGACGGCATTGGTCGCGTTGGTTGATGATCTCTGGAGGGCACAGGATAGAGGTTGCTCCTCTATCCTAGTCTTATTAGACCTCTCAGCGTCTTTCGATACCATCGACCATGGTATCTTATTGGGGCTGAGAGGCACTGTTTTATGGTGGTTCTCGTCCTACCTCTCTGGTCGGTTGCAATGGGTGTTGGCAGGAGGGCAGAGGTCGGCCCCGAGGCCCCTCACATGTGGGGTTCCTCAGGGGTCGGTCCTCTCGCCATTTCTGTTCAACACCTACATGAAGACGCTGGGCGAGATCATGCGTGGTTTTGGGGTGGAATACCATCTGTACGCTGATGACACTCAGTTGTACATATCCACCCCAAACTACCCCAACGATGCCATCGAGGTGCTGTCCCGGTGTCTGGAGGCCGTACGGGTTTGGATGGGTAGTAACAAACTCAAGCTCAACCCGCCCAAGACTGAGTGGCTGTGGTTTCCGGCACCCCGGTTCAGCCAGGTAAGTCCACCACTGGCCATTGGGAGCGAACAACTGGCCCCTGTGGGTGTCCTCCTGGATTCCCGGCTGTCCATGGAGGACCATGTGACAGATGTGGCCAGGGGGGCATTCTATCAGGTACGCTTGATACGCCAGTTGCGCCCCTTACTGGACTGGGTGGCCCTTTGCACAGTCACTCAAGCACTCGTGACATCCCGGTTGGACTACTGTAATGCTTTCTACATGGGGCTCCCCTTGAGGTGCACTCGAAGGTTACAGTTAGTCCAGAATGCGGCCGCGTGGGTGATTATGGGTGCCTCAAGGCAATCCCACATAACACCTCTCCTGCGCGAGCTACACTGGCTACCTGTGGCCTTTTGGGTGCGGTTCAAGGTGCTGACGACCATCTTTAAATTGCTCCATGGCTCGGGGCCTAGCTACATATGAGACTGCCTCCTGCCCCATACATCCCTTCATCCGATCCGCTCCCACAGAGAGGGCCTTCTCCGGGTACTGTCGGCCGGGCAATGCCGGTTGGCGATGCCCAGGGGAAGGGCCTTCTCTGTGGCGGGCCCAGCCCTCTGGAACGACTTACCCCCCGATCTACGCACCGCCTCGGACCTCCGACTCTTCCGCCAGTGTCTTAAAACTTATTTATTCCAACAAGCCAACCTAGCATAACCCCCCGTTTCTGACTTTTATCTGTATAAATTTTAATTCTTAGGGTTTTATAAGGATTTTTAGCACGGGATTTAATTTAATAGTTTTTTAATGATGTATTTTGTAATTTTTATGGTTATTAATATTGCCTGTGCGCCGCCCTGGGTCCTTGCAAGGAGAAGGGCCGGGTATAAATTTGAAAAATAAAATAAAATAAATAATAATTAAAATCCACTTAAAATAGTAATAGCTGTACAAGCTATGACAGGCCGGCCAAACTAAAGAAGTAGGTACGCCGAAACCGGAAGTGACCTCCGATTGCTTGAAGCGTCATTTTGAGTGCTCCGGAGACTTCAGGGAAGTTCATGAAGCCTCCGGAGGGCCTCTGGGGGGGGGGGAGAGGGAGGCTCTTTTCGCCTTCCCCAGGCTCCTATAAAGCCTCTGGAGCCTGGGGAGGGAGAAAAGAGCATGTAAAAAATGGGGGGGAGGAATCTGTAGTGCACGCATGTGCACTGGGGGGGGGGGTGTCGCACATTGCATTATGGGTGTGGCACGCCCGCACACAACCCCCCCTGCGCTCCCCCCCTTATGGCACGCGAGCCTAAAAAGGTTCGCCATGTCTGGCCTAGGGGTTAAAATCCCCAGTTGTACTATATTCTTCTTAAAAATTTGTATCAATAGTCATGGATTTGCATCATCTTTGCTATCAATTTTTATAGATCTGGCTTTTTCTGAAATTGAAATTCTGTTACACTGAATACTTTGTAATTTCTCCTGGTGCTAAGAATTTCTTTCCCCGGAAATGCTGTCTGTAGAGAGCCATCCTAGCTTCATTTTCATTATGATAGGCCAAATATTGTTACAGCTTTCTACAAGGACAGGAAGCAGGGGGTGGGGGGTGGGAAGGAACAACATCAGATCAACATCCATTTAATTTTATTGTTGGGGGTGGGGGTGTTCTTTAAAAAATATCAGTGTTGAGTCAGAATTTTCAATTGGCTTAGCCCCTAAAATAAATGTCATGAGATTTGGAAGTTATCAGTAATGGTTCAAAATTGCAATTTGGAAGTCCTCTACTTTGGAGATCTATGTTACGTTTGTTAAACAGCTAGTTTCATAGATCTGGTCTAATTTTTCTCTTGCTTCTAAATATTTTAACATTGATATGACTTCTTTTCTTTCAGAGTAGGGAGCCAAGGATTAGTAAAAGTAGAAATAGCTTCAGCTTTATTCCTTTCTCTTCATTTACCTGTAAGTGCTTAAATGAGGGATCAATAGGAGGTGTCTGAGTTCTCAGCTAAAAAGGCAAATTGAAAAGAACACAATGACAAACAATGAACAGTGCCAAGAATACTGTATGTGTATAATTGACTCCAGATTGTCTTAATTGTGACCTGCTGCATCATGCATGCCAGAACACCCAATAAAGTGATTCTTGATTCTTTTGTTCTGATATTCTCAGTTCAGTTTTGGAGATCAATATCCTTTCTATTATCTAATGATCACAATAAGATATTTCAGCTTTTTTTTTTAAAGAGCAAGCTACTTTCTGTCCTGTCTTCCTTCCTTGTTTATTTCTATGTTCCATCTAGCATCTGATAAAAGGGGGGCGGGGGGAGAGACATCAATATTATAAATTACACAACATATATTTGGAAAAATGGAACAAGTGGAAAAACATAACCATAGGCAAATGCAATGGCACAAACATGATGAAATGTGTTATCGGTACAAAACGGCTTTTCAAATTTATAATAGCTGATGGCTACCAGTGTCTCAATCTTCCAAACACGTCAGACAAAAATCCTACAAATTATTACCCAATGAATACAGCAAAATGTATGCCAAAAAGTGATATGAAAATACAATAATACAATACAATAGCAGAGTTGGGAGGGATCTTGGAGGTCTTCTAGTCCAACCCCCTGCCTAGGTAGGAAGCCCTATACCATTGGTAGATGATCTCTGGAGGGCCAGAGATGGGGGTTGTTCCTCCAACCTGGTCCTATTAGACCCCTTGGCGGCTTTTGATACCATCGACCATGGTATCCTATTGCACCGGCTGGGGGGGTTGGGGGTGGGAGGCACCGTTTTGCGGTGGTTCTCCTCCTACCTCTCTGGCCGGTCGCAATTGGTGTTGACAGGGGGGCAGAGGTCGACCTCGAGACCCCTCACATGTGGGGTGCCTCAGGGGTCGGTCCTCTCGCCCCTCCTATTCAACACATATATGAAGCCGCTGGGTGAGATCATCCGTGGTTTTGGGGTAGAGTATCATCTCTACGCTGATGATACTCAGCTGTATATATCTACCCCAAACCACCCCATCGATGCCGTAGCGGTGATGTGCCAGTGCCTGGAAGCCGTGCGGATCTGGATGGGAAGTAACGGACTCAAGCTCAACCCGACCAAGACCGAGTGGCTGTGGTTTCCGGCTGCCCGGTTCAACCAGCTGACTCCATCGCTGGCCATAGGGGGCGAACATCTTGCCCCTGTGGATGGGGCGCGCAACTTGGGTATCCTCCAGGATACCCGGCTGTCCATGGAAGATCAGGTGACAGCCGTGGCCAGGAGGGCGTTTTACCAGGTTCGCCTGATACGACAGTTGCGCCCCCTATTGGACCGGGATGCCCGCTGCACAGTCACTCATGCTCTCGTGACATCCCGACTGGACTATTGTAACTCTCTCTACATGGGGCTCCCCCTGAGGTGCACCCGGAGACTGCAGTTGGTCCAGAATGCAGCCGCGCAAGCAATAATGGGAACCGCTAGGTTCACCCATGTAACACCGCTCTTGCGCGAGCTGCACTGGCTGCCTGTCATCTTTCGGGTGCGCTTCAAGGTGCTAGTCATCATCTTTAAAGCGCTCCATGGCTCGGGACCTAGCTATCTGCGGGATCGGATCCTGCCCCATACATCCTCACGGCCGATTCACTCCCACAGAGAGGGACTACTCCGGGTGCCGTCCACTAGACTCTGTCAGTGGGCGACGCCCAGGGGAAGGGCTCTCTCTGTGGCGGGCCCTGCCCTCTGGAACGACCTCCCCCCCGATATTAGAACAACCACGGACCTCCGTTCCTTCCGTCTGAAATTGAAAACGCACTTTTTCTGCTTGGCCGGCCTAGGGTAGCCTCTCTACTATAGTATTATAGGGTTATAGGGTTTTAGTGAATTGGCATTGGGAATTTTAGTGCAGGGTTTTACTGTTTAATTTGCTTTTAATTGTTTTGTATATTTATGTATATTTATTGTTGTAACTTCCCTGTGCACCGCTCCGAGTCCCCTTGGGGAGAGGGAGCGGTCTAGAAATTAAAATTATTATTATTATTATTATTTCAGACAAATGGCTCTCCAATATCTTCTTTTTTATATTAAAAAAGTTTTATTGAGTTTACATTTTTTTTGTGGGGTAGGGTAAGGGATACATAGAAATTTTGAGAGTGGTCACGTCAAAGTCGTCGGCTCCTCCGGGACCTCAAGTTACATTATTAAAAAGAAAGAAAAGAAACATTTCACATAACACTACAAGCTGGGAGCAAGTACATATTCCTAAATTTTTCAGTTATATACTGTCAGTCAATTACAAAAATCCAGATACAAATATCATACAATATTACTCAAAAAAAAAAACCAGGGCAAAGTTATTTTTTAGATCTAAGTCTCTTGGCAATTGTATCTTCCACCTTCTCCCCCGGGCCCCCAGCGGGCGGGGCCATGGCTCCCCCTGCCCCCCCTGGATCTTCTCCCAGGACAGAGGAATGTTTTTTAAGAAAGGCTTCTGCCTCAGCAACTGTTTTAATCTTCACTCTACCTCCTTCCCAGAACACCAGCATCCCTTCGGGTATCACCCACTTGAACCAGATCCCATGATCAAACAATGTTTTAGACAAGAAGGAAAATTTCCTCCTCGCTTCTCTAATCTTTCTTGGGATCTGCTTCAAGATGGTAACCTCCTTTTGTTGGTAAATCATAGGACTCCCTCTTTGCGCCTTCAAGATTTCCTCTCTGGTTGACCTTCTGACAAATTTAACATGTATCTCTCTGGGTACTTCATTCATCCTGGCATATGCAGAATTTATTCTGTAGACTAGGTCAATGTCCCCTCTGATCTCATCTTTAGGTTTATGTAAACCTAAAGTCTGCAATAATTGTCTGCAATAATTGTACTCATAAGTTCAGGGAGACATTCACCATCCATCTCAGAAACATTCTGAAATCTCAAAAAATATGTCATCCTTTCCATCTCTATCCTAGTCACATGCCCATTTATTTCCACAACCTCATTAGAAACATTTTTAATCTCTCCCTTAGCCCCCTCCAGCCCCCCTTTCAATTCTTCATTCTTCTGTGTGTTCTCAAGCACTTGTTTTCGAGTGTCCAGTAATTCCTTTTTAAAATTGATATTTTCTGCCCTCTGGGCCTTAATTTCTAATACCAAATTTTGTATAACAGATTCAAGGGCAGTCATTCTTTGTTCAAGGCTTGCCAGCGTTGCTTCTTGTGCCATGATTAGCTATTGAAATCCGTGCCAATAAAATGGCGTTTTTGGGGTGGGGTTGGTGAGGCAGATCAGGAGTCCAAAGTTCTCAGAGTTGTAGAGCTGCAGAATTCAGAAACCAGAAGAGAAACACTTTTCCAACTCCATAGGTATAATAACGAAGGTAATCCAGAAAAGAAAACACAAATCCAAAAGAAAAAAATTCTTCATCAATAATTAGAGGAAGTCCAAGTCACAAAGAGACACTGGTAATTTTCCATAGGTCATAGTCAGTCGGGGACAAAGAGAAGCCATCTTCCACCGCCCAAACTCAGAGCCCGAGGGAGAGAGTGGTTAAAGAAAAGAAAAAAAACTGTTTCAGCCAGACCTAGAAACATAATTGCAAACAGACCGCAGAGTACTTTCCCTTGTTAAAGACAGTCTGGATTAAAGGTTTCCGATTCCTCGCAACGAGGCATTTCCAAGTGCCGCTTTTAGTCCAAGGGGGGTTTTTTAGAAACAAACACCCCCCTCCAGTCCCTTTCAGCCCGGCTGAAAGTACAAGAAAAAAAGTTTTAATCGCTCACTCTCCGCTCGCAGCTGAGGTCCCGAAAAGCCTCCCGACTCTTCCGATCATCTCTCTCCATGGAATTAAATGGTGCCGCCAACCTTTGGGGAAGGGAAAGCCCCCCCGCAGCATGTCCTCTTCCGCCTAAGCCGAGGAGCAGGGTCGCTTTCCCCACTGCCGTGGGGGGGGCTTCCCTGTCGAGCCGACTTTATGGGAGAAGCCCCAAACAAGGGGCTTCTCGCCCCCGCGGGGGGGCAGGAAAAGGAGCAAAGCGGCGAGCGAACCCTAAGTTCGCCCGTCGCCGCTGGAGCCGGAACCGGAAGTCTCTCCAATATCTTCTTAAAGACTTTCAGTGTTGGGGCATTCACAACTTCTGGAGGCAAGCTGTTCCACTGATTAATTGTTCTGTCAGGAAATTTCTCCTCAGTTCTAAGTTACTTCTCTCCTTGATTAGTTTCCACCCCTCGCTTCTTTTTTCTTTTTTTTTGAAACAATTTTATTGGTTTTTACAAATTTTTCAATGGGAAACGGGTATATAGGATATAAAAGAAATATTTTAGGGCTTCCAGGTCAGAGGTGATGGTCGCCTCCGAGGTTACATAAAAAAAGAATTTTTCAATATAAGGTGGAAAGAGATACATACATATCATATCATAAGTTTCATGCATTCAATCATTTGTTTCTGTTAGCATCTGTTTAGGAATTACAGTATATGAGAATAAAAGAAAAATCATTTTTGTGATCTGAGTCTTTTGGCGATTGTGTCTTCTTTCTTCTCGCCAGTGGGCGGAGCCATGGCCCCTCCCGCTCCCCCATTTTCATCCTCCAGGATTGAGGAATGTTTTTTAAGAAAGGCTTCCGCCTCTTCAATTGTTTTAATTCTTACTCTCCCCCCCTCCCAGAACACCAACATTCCTTCAGGCATTGACCACTTGAACCACACCCTTTTTTAATACAATTTTTTGGATAAGAAGGAATATTTCCTTCTTATCTCTCGAATCTTTTTCGGGATCTGTTTCAAGATAGCAATTTCTGTCTGCTGATATATCAAAGGGCCGTCTCGCTGTGCTCTCAGAATCTCATCCCTTGTTGACCTTCTTACAAATTTAATATGTATCTCTCTGGGTACATTATTTATTCTGGCATATGCTGAATTAATTCTGTAAATCAGGTCTATGTCCCCCCAAATATATTCTTTACTCTTTTTAGAATAATCTGGTAAAATTGTGCACATTAAATCTTTTAAATTTTCTGAATCTGATTCAGGAACATTTTGAAAACTTAAAAAGTAAGACATTCTTTCAAAATCTATTCTAGACATATGACCAGTAAGCTCCACAATTTCTTTTCTTTTTTAGAATCCTTTATCTCCCCCATCATCTCAACTGCCCCACCCTCCAAACCATCAATTTTTTGTTTATTTTCCATCAATGTTTTCTGTGTTTCCAAAAGTTCTAATCTTGAACTTATCATGTCTTTCCGGATTTCCTTTATTTCTTTCATTATATTTTGGAAGGTTTCCTCTATTGATGATTGATAAGTGCCCTCTCCAGCTGCTTCTTTCTGTAACATTGATGTGATTTTAGGTTGCTGCTGTGTAGGGCTGGCTTTTCCAGACACAGGAGCGGAAAGAGATTTCCCATATGGAGGTTTCTTTGCTGCCATAGTGAAAGTTTTAAGTTCTTGCAAATAAGATGGCATCTGTTGGGCGAGCAGTCTGTGAGATCAGAGAAAAGGAAAAGTCTCTGTCCAAATTCAAAATGTGATTTGCTTAAAATCCAGAGAGAGAAATATTTTCAGTCCCATCCAAATAAAATAAGAAGGCACACAGTGGGAGAAATCCCAAGAGTACTTGAGCTGGCTTATATGTAAATCTTACAGTCTTGTAAAGTTGAAGGAATGCTCAAACCTCAAAGAGAAAAGTTTCTTGCTGAGAACAAAGAAGCACAATTTTTCCCGCCTCTTTGGCAGTCACGAAGAATCAATGAAAATCCATTTCTGTTATTACAAGCCTCAGATACAAAGTATCAACCGCAACTCCATATACGGTAAAACTTTCGTATTCTACTAGTTAAGAATCGGATGTTACTTCCTCTCTCTCCCCGAGCTCGGGGAGCATTTTAAAACGCCGCTTATTTTCTGAGGGGAGGTTTTTGCAAACTCTCCCCTCTAATCTTCCTTTTTAAAAAAGATTGAAAGCATCAAAATTGAAAAAGTAAACTCACAAGTCACTCAATTGCAACGGAGCCTCGGTGCCTTCTCCAGCTCTGGCTTTTCAGCCCACACTTCAGTTACTGCTATTCCGGCATTCCTTCGGCGAGAGAAAGGCTTCCCCCTGCATCTCGTTCTCTGGCTCCTGGAGTGAAGCGGGAACAGCCCCCCCGACCGCCATCAGGGTGGGGATTGCACCACAAGCCGCTCTTATGGTGGAGGCTCCCTACAAGAGCCCCCATGCCCCCGAAGGCACCGCTGGAGAAAACAAGTGGCGGACGTGTCTGGAACATGTCCGTCGCTTCCAGAAAGCGGAAACGGAATCCACCACCCCTTGCTCTTTGTTCTACCCTCAGGTGCTTTGGAGAATAGTTTGACTCCCTCTTCTTTGTGGCAACCCCTGAGATATTGGAACACTGCTATCAAGTCTCCCCTAGTCCTTCTTTTTATTAAACTAGACATACTCAGTTCCTGCAACCATTCTTCATACGTTTTAGTCTCCAGTCCCCTAATCATCTTTGTTGCTCTTCTCTGCACTCTTTCTAGAGTCTCCACATCTTTTCTACATCGTGGCGACCAAAACTGAATGCAGTATTCCAAGTGTGGCCTTACTAAGGCATTATAAAGTGGTATTAAGACTTCACGTGATCTTGATTCTATCCCTCTGTTTATGCAGCCTAGAACTGTGTTGGCTTTTTTGGCAGCTGCTGCACACTGCTGGCTCATATTTAAATGGTTGTCCACTAGGACTCCAAGATCCCTCTCACAGTTACTACTATTGAGCAAGGTACCATCTATACTGAACTTGTGCATTTTGTTTTTCTTGCCTAAATGTATGACCTTACTTTTTTCACCATTGAATTTAATTTTGTTAGATAGTTCCCAAAGTTCAAGTTTGTCAAGATCCTTCTGTATCTTAAGCCTATCTTCTGGAGTGTTGGTTATTCCTGTTATCTTGGTGTCATCTGCAAATTTGATGAGTTCCCCATTTATTGCCTCATCCAAGTCATTGATGAAGATGTTGAAGAGTACTGGGCCTAAAACAGAGTCTTGATGTACTCCACTGCATACTTCCTTCCATGTAGATGCAGTTCCATTGAGGACTACACATTGAGTATGGCTGGTCAGCCAGTTACGAATCCATCTGGTGGGGATGCTGTTTAACCCATATTCTATCTCTTCTTCTTCAAACCATGATGGAATTATCAGTTCCCCATTATCAAATTCTTCTCCGGTTAGAGACCTTGTTGAGAAGAAAGGATACAATTTCCCAGAAGCAACATAGAGAAAGGTATATAACTTATGTTTTCTTTTAGCATCATAAAAAAAAATTTCATGGCTTTTCAAATTTAGGAATATCCCGATCCTTGTTGGCTTACTTAGCATATTCAGGTGTGTCCAGGGGTCTGTCCGAGCCCAATAATCTTTTCTATTATCACGACCTATAACCCAGTAGCCATTCTGAGGAGACAATGTAATCTTCCCTTTTCTAGGAGCAGCTTCAGATGCAACACCTACATCCCACATATTTTTCTGACCAATCTCCACTTCCCAGTAATATCTGCCTTCAGAAAATCCTTCTTCTGCTAAGATGAGACTCAAATCTCTCTTTACTCATAGAAACATGCTGAACATTTCCAGTGTCTCTCACATTTGTTCCATCTTCAGACACTCCCAGTCTTGGATGAGCAGTTTTGGAGTCCAAGGTAAGATCAACTGCAAGGAAGACAAACTTGTAAAGTCAGATTTGTAGACAGACTTGCAAAGGAATATGTCTTTTCATTAGTCTTTGAAAATATAGATGTGTCTGATAGCTATGTATTACTTTAGATATAATTTAGAAAGTTACTTTTAGAATGCAGTTGTTTCAAAAAGTAGCAGAAAGATACCATATGTGGTTGTTTGCTATAAAAAAAGCTTTTCTAGTGATTTCTACACTGCTCTAATAGAAACTATGATGAACTTAGAATCTAAAGTGCACATCACACTGCTTGAGATTTTATATGTGACTAGTGGTACACCACAGCATAAATACAACATTAATATAATAGGTGATATACCGTGATAATTTATTTTAGAAATCCATGAATCTTTGCATATTTTATTTATTTATTTTATTTTATTAAATTTATACCCCACCCTTCTCCTTGCAAGGGCCCATGGATTTATTTCATGCACAAAGTGTAGAGATTCTCAGTCATCCAGGTCATGGTTGTTCCAAAGATGCTTTTTCAGGAGGCAACTGGACTTTCTTTTTTTCTTTTGAAGACATTTCACTTCTCATCCAAGAAGCTTCTTCAGCTCTGACAGAATAATGGGGAATAGAAGGATTTAAATTTCTTGCAGACAGCTGATAATTTGCATCTTTTCAGAGGATCATTGATACACCTGGAGATTTATCTGTGTCCTCAGGGTCACCTGAGTACTGCTCCTGGTTCTTGTTGTCTGCATTTTTTTTCCTCTGGAAATCCATTCCTATCCCACACCATTCAAAGTGTATTCCATAAAGATGGTTCTGACGAACATTTTTAAAGTGCTCCATGGCTCGGGGCCTAGTTATATGCGAGGCCGCCTCCTGCCCCATACATCCCTCAGACCAATACGCTCCCACAGAGAGGGCCTCCTCAGGGTGCCGTCAGCTGGACAGTGCCGACTGGCGACACCCAGGGAAAGAGCCTTCTCTGTAGTGGGCCCAGCCCTTTGGAACGACTTACTCCCTGAACTCCGCACCATCTCCAACCTCCGCCTCTTCCGCAAGTGTTTGAAGACACATCTGTTCCCTCTAGCCGGCCTAGCGTAACCTCCATTACTGACTGTTAGATAGTTTTTAAATTTGGGGTTTTAATTTGGTTTTAGCGCAGGATTTTATTAGAATAAGTTTTTTAAAAATTTTAGATGTATTGTATGTATTTTTAGTATTCCTGTGCGCCGCCCTGAGTCCGTTTGGAGAAGGGCGGGGTATAAATTTAACAAAATAAAAATATAAAAAAAAATTGGGATGAACACCCTTTGAATGGTGTGAGAATAGGAATGGATTTCCTGAGGAAAAATTACCAGCTGTGTTCAAGGAATATAAATCCTTCCATTCCCCACTTCTTCTTCAGAGCTGAAGAAGCTTCTTGGATGAGAAGTGAAATGACTTCAAAAGAAAAAGAAAACAAGAAAGCTCAGTTGCCTCCTGAAAAAGCATCCATCTTTGGGATAAAGTGCATCACTATTCATGTGTCCAGCCCTCTTACTCCTTTCTAATTATTTTGTTTAAAAAATTGATTGATCACATGGATATTGCACTATATTTTGAAAGCACAATTTGTTATTACGTATATTGTGTTAACCAAATTAGCACTAGCTTTTTATTTATTTTTATTATAAGTGATTAACATGTTTACATCCAGAGAATCAAATGCTGTATCTCAATTCTTTCTGACTGTAAAAAAAAGAAATAATAATATGTTGAATATTACTAATCAATGCCTCACATGCTGATGCTATTTCATCAGCATTGGGCTCCTTCTTTAGAAGTTATATAAAGGAATACATGGACAAAATGTTGCCAATCTTTGGAATACTCTAAGCAATCACTTTGTTCAACCTGGGAAGATTATTAGGGCTTGTCCATCTATTCAAGTACAGCCTCAAAATTTGTGGTCCATTTCCCCAATTTAGGATTTTGCTTGGTGAGAAGCAAGATTTGCAGATTTTTCACTGAAGACGATTTGAATTTTTTCTCTCTCTAAGGGAGTCTAATTAAGCCTTCAAAAACTCATATGAAGAAAGTCATATCATGGAGCACTGAAAAAATAAATAACTAAGTCCACAACTTCAGTCTAAGGCTGAGATTATGCAACACATCAGTTTTTTTAAAGCCAGTATTACCCTCTTCTTGTGATAGCCACTATCTATGTGTTCATTAAAAATCAATACCAACTTCTCTTTTTTCTTTTTTAATTTATATGCTAACCATCTACCTGGCTTATTTGCATATTTAAAAAAGTTTTGTTGCACCATTTGGACTCTTTGTGCCATTTCGTCTTGTACTATAAAATTCAATCTGTGTTTTATTACATCTCATTTCTCTTTTATTTTTTATTTTTTGGAGTTAGACCTTCTGTAGGTCTAACTTTAGTTTTTTAAGCTCTTCTTGTAGTATATTTTACTGTTGTTTCTTTTTCTTATTTCTCATTGCCATGTATGTTATTGTTAATCCTCAAATGTATGTTTATTGAATTTATTGAATATCTTTTAACATCTGTTCATCCCTAAACCAATTGATGCCCTGCTATAAATGTGACCCAGTATATTCTCAAGGGCAGACCTAATCTTACTGCGGGAGTCCCCCCTCTCGCAGGTTTGGCCCTCCGCTCTTATGAGGGCCCACCTCGATGAGGGATATATTAATCCAGAGAGGTGGGCGAGGCGTAGTCTTAGAGGGTTTTTAATACGTAAATTGTCTTTTTTAGGGGGTACCAGGGAGGGGGGAGGGTATAGACAGATAGAGACGGAAGAACAGAACAAAAGGAAGGGCCAGGCCAGCAGCCGACAGAGGGAAGCGGAAGGAGCTGATAGGAGGGGGGACACACGAGTTGTTCCGTTTGAGGGCATACCAATCCAGAGGGTCGTGGGGAGAGGCAGGGCCGAGGGGAGACAAGTTTCATCCTCCCGGTTGGTGGCACGTAGCCGTTGGCTACAAACGATCGGATGCCACAACCCCGGCAGGCTAGGTGGTCAGGGAGTACAGAGCCAGGGCCTGCGGCTGATGTTCTGCAATGCCAGGTCCGTTGTCAACAAAGCCCCCCTCATTAGTGACCTTGTGTCAGAGGGGGAGCCGGACCTGGCTGGAATTGTGGATACCTGATTGGGCCACGAGGGAGGATTTCCCCTCGTTGAAATGTACCCACCAGGCTACCGCGCCTTTCATCAGCCCCGGGCCCTAGGTAGGGGCGGTGGGGTAGCGGTCATTGTCAAGGAAGGTCTTGAGCCGAGAGAGACCATTGTGCCACCGTAAGTTGTGAGTCCCTCTTCATGAAGTGGGGCCAAGGGAGGCAGTTGGGCGTGCTGGTTGTATACCTGGCTCCCCGCTATGTAGCAGCAGCCCTGCCCGAGCTCCTGGAGGTGATCACTACGGGGGCAGTGGAGACCCCCAGACTTTTAGTCATGGGGGACTTTAATCTGCCATCGTTGGGCGAATCATCCGTGGTAGCTCGAGAGTTCATGGCTTCCATGACGGCCATGGACCTGACCCAACTAATTCAAGGCCCTACTCATGAGGGTGGACATACGCCGGATCTCATCTTCGTCTCAGGCCAATGGAAGAGTGATCTGGGTATAGGGGATATAGTCATCACGCCCTTGTCATGGTCAGACCACTCACTTCTCCGGCTCGACTTTCCGACCGCTGCTCCGACCAGTTACCAATCTGGTTCCGCCCCAGGCGCCTGATGGACCCGGATGGGTTCCAGAAGGCGCTTGGGCCACTTCCTGTACCCCTGACCCGTGCCCCGATGGAGGACCTCACGGCCGCATGGAATAGTGCGGCCGTGGGAGCCTTGGATCGGGTCGCGTCCTTGCGGCCTCTCTTGCGGCGGCGAATCACCCTGGCTCCTTGGTTCACTTAGGAGCTGCGGGTGATGAAACGCCGCAAGAGATGCCTAGAGAGTAGATGGAGGTCCACCCGATCTGAATCTGACCGGACACAGGTAAGAGCCCATTTACGGACTTACATTGTGGCGCTGAGAGTGGCCAACCGCCATCATTGTGCTACTCTCATAGCATCCGCAGAAAACCGCCCTGCCGCACTGTTTAGGGTGACCCGCTCCCTACTTCAACAGGGGGTGCGGGAAGCCCCGCTACAGGGTAGAGCAGAGGAATTTGTGATTTTTCTGCAGGAGAAAACCGCTCAGATACAGAACGGGCTACCCTCCATTGATGGCCCAGTGGGATGCCACGAGACAGATCTTGTTTGGGAGGAGTTTGACTCCGTTACTTCCGAAGATATGGACAGGTTACGTGGGCGACTGCGAGCCACCACATGTTTATTAGACTCGTGTCCCTCCTGGATTGTACTGGCATCCTGGGAGGTGACACGAGGCTGGCTCCAAGAGGTTGTCAACGCATCCTTAAGTGAGGGTTCCTTGCCTGCTTCCCTAAAAGAAGCGATGGTGAGGCCCCTCCTTAAGAAGCCCTCTTTGGATCCAGCTCTATTAAACAACTATCGTCCAGTCTCCAACCTTCCCTTTCTGGCGAAGGTTGTTGAGAGTGTGGTGGCACAACAGTTTCCCCGTCACCTGGAGGAAGTTGACTATCCAGATCCGTGCCAGTCCGGCTTTCGGCCCGGGCATAGCACCGAGACGGCATTGGTCGCGTTGGTTGATGATCTCTGGAGGGCCAGAGATGGGGGTTGTTCCTCCATCCTGGTCCTATTAGACCTCTTGGCTGCTTTCGATACCATCGACCATGGTATCCTATTGCATCGGCTGGGGGGGTTGGGGGTGGGAGGCACCGTTTTATGGTGGTTCTCCTCCTACCTCTCTGGCCGATCGCAATTTGTGTTGGCAGGAGAGCAGTGGTCGACCTCGAGACCCCTCACATGTGGGGTGCCTCAGGGGTCAGTCCTCTTGCCTCTTCTGTTTAACACATACATGAAGCCGCTGGGTGAGATCATCCGTGGTTTTGGGGTAGAGTACCATCTTTACGCTGATGACACTCAGCTGTATATATCTACCCCAAACCACCCCAACGATGCCGTAGCGGTGATGTGCCAGTCCCTGGAAGCCGTGCGGATCTGGATGGGAAGTAACGGACTCAGGCTCAACCCGACCAAGACCGAGTGGCTGTGGTTTCCGGCTGCCCGATTCAAACAGCTCACTCCATCGCTGGCCATAGGGGGCGAACATCTTGCCCCTTTGGATGGGGCGCGCAATTTGGGTGTCCTCCTGGATGCCCGGCTGTCTATGGAAGATCAAGTGACAGCCGTGGCCAGGAGGGTGTTTTACCAGGTTCGCCTGGTTCGCCAATTGCGCCCCCTATTGGATCGGGACGCCCTTCGCACAGTCACTCATGCGCTCGTGACATCCCGACTGGACTATTGTAACTCTCTCTACATGGGGCTCCCCTTGAGGTGCACCCGGAGACTTCAGCTAGTCCAGAACGCAGCCGCGCGAGCAATTATGGGAACCGCCAGGTTTACCCATGTAACACCGCTCTTGCGCGAGCTGCACTGGCTGCCTGTCGTCTTCTGGGTGCGCTTCAAGGTGTTAATTATCATCTTTAAAGCGCTCCATTGCTCAGGACCTAGCTACCTGCGGGATCGGATCCTTCCTCATACATCCTCATGGCCGATTCGCTCCCACAGAGAGGGACTTCTCCGGGTGCCGTCCACTAGACTGTGTCAGTGGGCGACGCCCAGGGGAAGGGCTCTCTCTGTGGCGGGCCCGGCCCTCTGGAACGACTTTCCCCCCGATATTAGAACGACTACGGACCTCCGCTCCTTCCGTCTGAAATTAAAAACACACTTTTTCCGCTTGGCCGGCCTAGGCTAGTCTCTCTTTCTATGGGGTTTTAAACTTATTTATAGCTGCTGGGTATTTTAGTTTAACGGGTTTTAGCACAGGAATAGATTTAATCTGTTTTTATATTATGTATTTATATTTGTATATTTATTGTTTTTACTTTCCCTGTGCACCGCCCCGAGTCCCTGTGGGGAGAGAGAGCGGTTCTACAAATTAAATTTGAATTTGAAATTTGAATTTGAATTATGCCATATCCCCTCTTTTTCCCCTATTTGTACATATTCCTCATCTTTTAATAATAATTTAATAATAATAATAATTTTATTACTTATAAACCGCACCCTCTCCCCACAGGGACTCGGGGCGGTGCACAGGAGGGATAAGAACAATAACTATATACATATTTCATTAAAAATAGATTAAATTAAGTAACCTGTGCTAAAATACCCGTTAAAACTCTCTAACTAAAAATCCCCAATAAACCCTAAAGACAGAGGAGTTTTAAAACAATTTGGTTCATTGTCCATCATTGCTTTTTCTTTTGTGTCCCCTCATATCATTTATGGGATTATGATTTGCCCATATATTTGTTGTTATGTCTACCTCTTGGATGTCTGCTCTAATTCCAGAAGTTATCCACACCATATCTATTCTTGACAACAATTGGTATGCATTTGAATAGAATGTATATTGCTTTGTTTTTAAATGTAGTTATCTCCATGCATCTTGTAGGTCTATTTCCTATAGTCTACCACCTAAAAAATGTGTTTGGGGGTGTTCTTTATTTTTAAATTTTTTTCTTTTACTGTTTCTGTAATCCTTTTTAGCATCCACAACTGCCTTAAAGTCTCCCATCACGCATACATTTCATAGCCTAGATCTATTATCTTTTTATGTAGTCTTCTGTAGAATTCTTCATGTTTGTTTTTTGGGGCACATATCAAGATATAAAGATAAGTTAAATGAACAAGGGAAATTAAAAATGAAACAGGAATTTAAAAATCATGGAATTGATTTGGACTGGTGGCCCTAGATGCAAATACAGATGATGTATGACACAGAAAATTATGGATATTACAGGGGACATGAAAAACTAATAAAAAAATTTATAATTACTTATTGAGTTTTAAAATGGAAGAAGAAATAGTAAAGGAAACTATAATAACATGAGCAAAAAAAAATTGGGTACATTATAGAACTAGATAATTGGCAAAAACTGTGAGAAATAACTTATAGATTGACAATGTCAGTGACATATAAAGAAAATGTGTACAAAATGTTCTATAGATGGCATCTACCCAAGAATATCCCCAAATAGGTCACCAGAATGTTGGAAACGCAAACAGACACAGGGAACCTATTATTACATGTGGTGGACTTGTCCATCGGCAAAAAAAAAAATATTTGACAAAGATTAAAAAAAAGTGGCTAGAGGAAATGGTAAAATAGCAAATAGACCTAAAACTAGAATTATTTCTATTAGGCATAATAACAGGGAAATCTAATAAAAGAATTCAATACCTAATGTTACATGCAATAACAATGGCCAGAATCATATATGCGCAAAATTGACAAAATGGGAACATACCCATAGAGAAAATGGTAATAAAGAAAATACTGGATTTTGCCAAAATGGACAGGCTAATAATAGAAATTAAAGACAAAGGAGAAACAGAGTATTATCTAATATGGGATATATGATATAATTTGCTAGATAATAGATGCAAAGATTAGAAAATAAATGATGAAAGATGACTAAGATACCAGAAATAAATATATGTATAAGGCTACATAGAAGAATACTTACTGTAAGTAATACTATGTATGAAAGTGTAAATTAAAATATACAGAATGATAAATATATAGAGAACTATGTTAGAATCATGGAAATTGTAGATATACCGTATTTGTCGGCGTATAAGACGACTGGGCGTATAAGACGACCCCCCCATCATTTCCACTCAAAATATAGAGTTTGTTATATACTCGCCGTATAAGACTACCCCCTCTTCCGCACACCTTCCACACCCCAAATAAAACGTAAAAGAACATCAGATTTGATTTCAACATGTTAATTTATATTCAAATGCTTATGACATGCAGGAAAACTGTCACAAGGCTGTATGTTATCAAACACATACAGTAAACATAAAACAGTGCAAGTTGCACATCAAGAGCATAAACATTGGATCAGCAAAACCACGGGATAGGTAACATGTTTCTAGGGACATGCCCCCTTCGTCAGACCTTGCTGAGCTCCCAAAGGAATGTTCATAAGGTAAATAGTGTGAGGGTGGCTAAGACCCCTCCCCCTCCTGTATTATACCAGCCAATAGTAAATGCCAGAGGCTAATTCACTAAAGCTGAATGGAACAATAAACCTATGGGAGCTACCATGCTGTTTGTTTTCTAAGCTGTTAACCAAACTGGAACTGTCAATGATAGAAGGAAGATAACAAATAGAGGGAGAGAGCAAGTGCCGGGCAAGTTTGCTGGCGTGACAGTTTCCCTTTAAAAGCCTTCAAACTCCTGTTCGTCATCTGATATTAAAAGTTCATCAATGACATCTTGTGATACAGTTGTAAGGCAGTCATCGTATGGATCTAATTCCGTGTCAGATGATGTGGCCTCAGCTTTAGCTTCCTCTTCATCTTCATCTTGCCACAAGTACTCGTCCTCCATACCATCTAATGAATTTGATATGCCACACTTCTTGAAAGACTTGATTACTGTTTGTGCATCAATATCATTCCAGGCTTTTATGACAAATTGGCACAAAACATCCAACTGTGGAGCACGCATGTTTCCTCCTTTTGTGTATGACTTTTCGCTGCTAACCATCCATTCATTCCACTGTTCTCGAATGCGATCTTTAAAAGGCTTGTTTAGGCACACATCCAGGGGCTGTACCAATGATGTCAATCCTGCAGGAATAACTGCTGCATCTGTTTTTATTCTCGCAAGCCTTTCCTTGGTGGTGGGAGTTAAATGAGCCCTGAACATATCCCACACAAGTAGACTACGTTTTTGAAGTAGACCACCTGGTCGTCTGCTCCATACATTATCCAGCCATAGTTTCACACCCTCCTCATCCATCCAGCCTTTTTCATGCACGTGCACAAAACAACCAGCAGGGAACTTGAGTTTTGGCATGGTTTTCCTTTTAAAAATAATCATAGGTTTCAGTTTGTTGCCATCAGCTGTGCATGCTAGTACCACTGTAAAACTTGACTTCTCATGTCCTGTTGTTTTTATCAAAATAGTTTTCTCACCTTTATGATGGACAGTTTTATTTCCAATCATATCAAAATTCATTGGAGTTTCATCCATATTTCCAATATTACTTAGCGCATAGCCATGTTTAGTGCGCTGTTTTATTACGTATCGATGGAAACTATCCACTTTATTATCCAGATCTGCAGGTAATTTTTGGGCAATTTTTGTCTTTTGCCTTAGTACCAGATCATGCCTTGCCATGAATCTACTACACCAGGATATAGTGGCCTTAAAATTGTTGCTGTGATCGGGGTTAGATTTGGCCCACTGAAGTGCAAACAAGCGTATTTTATTTCGTGTCACCACATAACCGTTTTGGCGATGCTCAGCCACCATATCTGCTACATGTTTTTCAAGTTCTGGCCAGTGTGCGATGCCTCTTCTTAATGCACACTTATCCCTTGGCATACTCTTTAATGCTTTTTCATTTGATTTCCAGTCCCGAACCATCTTTTCTGTTACTCCATATTGTCTTGCAGCAGCACAATTATTATGTTCCCTGGCAAAGTTTACAACTTTAAGTTTAAAACTTGCCTCATATTTCTTTCTTTTTGGTGCCATGATAGGGTTGATAGGAGTTTGACTGCTGGACAAATATCAACAATACAATGACTGGAATTTATTTTGAGAGCCGGAAGGTGTGGCCTGTTTTGCTTTGTTTTGTTTTGTTTTGTTTCGTCTCTCTCTCTCTCTCTCTCTCTCTGTCTCGTGCGCTCTGTGGTAACGGCTGTCCCCTTCACGTTCCTCCTCTCCCCGGATGGCGTCCAGAGCCATCCGCGCGGAGACTTGCACGGAGGGGAAAGAGGAAACCATAGCGCGCGAGAGAGAGACTTGCAGGGAGGAGAAAGAGAGGGGGAAAGAGGAAACCATCGCGCGAGGGAGACTTGACAGAGGGGAAAGAGGAAAACATCGCGCGCGAGGGAGAGACTTGCAGGGAGGAGAAAGAGAGGGGGAAAGAGGAAAACATCGCGCGCGAGGGAGAGACTTGCATGGAGGAGAAAGAGAGGGGGAAAGAGGAAAACATCGCGCGCGAGGGAGAGACTTGCATGGAGGAGAAAGAGAGGGGGAAAGAGGAAACCATCGCGCGAGGGAGACTTGACAGAGGGGAAAGAGGAAACCATCGCGCGCGAGGGAGAGACTTGCATGGAGGAGAAAGAGAGGGGGAAAGAGGAAAACATCGCGCACGCGAGGGAGAGACTTGCATGGAGGAGAAAGAGGGGGGGAAAGAGGAAAACATCTCGCGCGAGGGAGACTTGACAGAGGGGAAAGAGGAAAACATCGCGCGCGAGGGAGAGACTTGCAGGGAGGAGAAAGAGAGGGGGAAAGAGGAAAACATCGCGCACGCGAGGGAGAGACTTGCATGGAGGAGAAAGAGGGGGGGAAAGAGGAAAACATCGCGCGCGCGAGGGAGAGACTTGCATGGAGGAGAAAGAGGGGGGGAAAGAGGAAAACATCGCGCGCGAGGGAGACTTGACAGAGGGGAAAGAGGAAAACATCGCGCGCGAGGGAGAGACTTGCATGGAGGAGAAAGAGGGGGGGAAAGAGGAAAACATCGCGCGCGAGGGAGACTTGACAGAGGGGAAAGAGGAAAACATCGCGCGCGAGGGAGAGACTTGCATGGAGGAGAAAGAGGGGGGGAAAGAGGAAAACATTGCGCGCGCGCGAGGGAGAGACTTGCATGGAGGAGAAAGAGGGGGGAAAGAGGAAAACATCGCGCGCGAGGGAGACTTGACAGAGGGGAAAGAGGAAAACATCGCGCGCGAGGGAGAGACTTGCATGGAGGAGAAAGAGGGGGGGAAAGAGGAAAACATCGCGCGCGCGAGGGAGAGACTTGCATGGAGGAGAAAGAGGGGGGGAAAGAGGAAAACATCGCGCGCGAGGGAGACTTGACAGAGGGGAAAGAGGAAAACATCGTGCGCAAGGGAGAGACTTGCATGGAGGAGAAAGAGAGTGATGTTTTCCTCTTTCCCCCTCTCTTTCTCCTCCCTGCAAGTCTCTCCCTCGCGCGAGATGTTTTCCTCTTTCCCCCCCTCTTTCTCCTCCATGCAAGTCTCTCCCTCGCGCGCGATGGTTTCCTCTTTCCCCCCCTCTTTCTCCTCCATGCAAGTCTCTCCCTCGCGCGCGCGATGGTTTCCTCTTTCCCCTCTGTCAAGTCTCCCTCGCGCGCGATGTTTTCCTCTTTCCCCCTCTCTTTCTCCTCCCTGCAAGTCTCTCCCTCGCGCGCGCGATGTTTTCCTCTTTCCCCCCTCTTTCTCCTCCATGCAAGTCCTCTCCCTCGCGCGCGCGATGTTTTCCTCTTTCCCCCTCTCTTTCTCCTCCCTGCAAGTCTCTCCCTCGCGCGCGCGATGTTTTCCTCTTTCCCCTCTGTCAAGTCTCCCTCGCGCGCGATGTTTTCCTCTTTCCCCCTCTCTTTCTCCTCCCTGCAAGTCTCTCCCTCGCGCGCGCGATGTTTTCCTCTTTCCCCCCCTCTTTCTCCTCCATGCAAGTCTCTCCCTCGCGCGCCGATGTTTT
Source organism: Rhabdophis nuchalis (assembly GCA_039707465.1). NCBI lineage: Eukaryota > Metazoa > Chordata > Lepidosauria > Squamata > Natricidae > Rhabdophis > Rhabdophis nuchalis. The sequence goes on from CM077647.1 coordinate 143,856,251, forward strand.
CCTCTTTCCCCCTCTCTTTCTCCTCCCTGCAAGTCTCTCCCTCGCGCGCGCGATGTTTTCCTCTTTCCCCTCTGTCAAGTCTCCCTCGCGCGAGATGGTTTCCTCTTTCCCCTCTGTCAAGTCTCCCTCGCGCGAGATGTTTTCCTCTTCCCCCCCCTCTTTCTCCTCCATGCAAGTCTCTCCCTCGCGCGCGATGGTTTCCTCTTTCCCCCCCTCTTTCTCCTCCATGCAAGTCTCTCCCTCGCGCGCGCGATGGTTTCCTCTTTCCCCTCTGTCAAGTCTCCCTCGCGCGCGATGTTTTCCTCTTTCCCCCTCTCTTTCTCCTCCCTGCAAGTCTCTCCCTCGCGCGCGCGATGTTTTCCTCTTTCCCCCCCTCTTTCTCCTCCATGCAAGTCTCTCCCTCGCGCGCGCGATGTTTTCCTCTTTCCCCCTCTCTTTCTCCTCCCTGCAAGTCTCTCCCTCGCGCGCGCGATGTTTTCCTCTTTCCCCTCTGTCAAGTCTCCCTCGCGCGAGATGTTTTCCTCTTTCCCCTCTGTCAAGTCTCCCTCGCGCGCGATGTTTTCCTCTTTCCCCCCCTCTTTCTCCTCCATGCAAGTCTCTCCCTCGCGCGCGCGCGATGTTTTCCTCTTTCCCCCCCTCTTTCTCCTCCATGCAAGTCTCTCCCTCGCGCGCGAGCGATGTTTTCCTCTTTCCCCTCTGTCAAGTCTCCCTCGCGATGACCCGGCGTATAAGACGACCCCCCCCACTTGGAGGCATGTTTTTCAGGGCAAAAAGTCGTCTTATACGCCGGCAGATACGGTAAATATGATACTGTATGAATAAGAGATAAAAGGTCAGAACTAGGTATAACACTATATATATATATGTTGTATAATGTAAAAATAGCCGATACAACCAGTATATTGTCATTGCAAAGTTGAAACCATGATATAAAATGAAGAAAAATGTACAATAAAAATATTTTTTTAAATCAACACCAACCTGATGGCAAATCACTCAATTCGAATTATAAATTAATGATAAACACTAGAATGTGCCACCTAAAGCTTTGGAGCTATTTAACTAAATGCATTCCTTCAGCAGTTGCATTTGTCATTCACTTGCTGAAACTTCAAATCTTGATACTAATTTCTATTTTTGTTTTGTGTTATAATTAGACTTGCTGTTAGATCTCTGGAATATTTAATGGGATACATCAAGCATAAATACATCTCTTGTTAGCCTCACCCCCCACCCATCTTTTTTTCTCTCTATTCCATGAACACAGCATGCTTCCCACTTTTTCCTATCATATATGCATTTGTTTTCCTTCCTCACTTTTTCTTCATTGGTCACTATTTTTATCAGTCCTTTTGAAATTTTATTCAATTATTCTCACCTCTGCGGGAATACATAACTTGCAACAGGAATTCTGTGAATAAAAGAATAGAAAAAGTGAAATATAGAAAAATATAATTCTTTGCCGATAATCATCACTTTAAGAGAAGTACTTTTCTTTCTATTCTTTGTTTTGTTTTCCCTCCTGTTCTCCTCAAACAAGTAGATAGAATACCTTATAAAGCAACTCTCCTTCATGAATTGTTTTAAATTTTTCTCCTTGCTCTAGATTTAATGGGCTTCATTCTCTCCATACTTATTCATACCTGGGTCTCTGAAGCAAAAATGTCTTCTAATCCTATTAAACTGCTTTGTTTTTCATCAGGATTTGTTTTCTCACTGGTATTTCATAGCCAGTTATAACTGACTCTCCAATATATGTGCATACAGTAAAATACTTTTTGAACTAATAAGAGAAAAAGAAACTTTTCTCTAAATTCCTTTAGAGCAGGGTGTCAAACTGGCAGCCCACAGCCTCGATGCATCATGCTGGCCACACCCACCCCTATTTTAGTAAAGGGGGAAAAGTTGTGATACATCACGTGGCAACATTGTGTCATCACAGGTTTGACACTCTTGCTCTAGAGTAAAATAAGTTCCACATTTTATATAATTCATCAGTCCTTTTTTCATTTCACTAACTTTAAACTTTTAATTGCTTTTGCTTACTATTCCTTGTGCTTAACATCAAAAAGAAGAGTTTGGTTAGTAAACATGGCAATATGTTACATGGAATTATAGAAGCTTTTTGTTAAACAAACAAGGATAAAGATAAAAGATATAAGTAAATTATTAATATAAACCTGTGTTTCTCAACCTTCCTAACTTCATGATATATCAAAGTCACTTCCCAAAATTCCACTGATAAAGAATCTGTAGCCACCTTCATTATCTTAACTCCATCCTTTCCTGCCCCATAAACATATACAGTAATGGGGGGGAAAGCAAACCAACTCTGGTTACAACTCAAGTTGGCAATCCTAGGTTCATAGTGTGGGAATGCTTGGGATTGGAAAGGTGATTTGCAGTTAAATACACTTTGCTTCAGTGTATTTTATACCTTAATCAATCTTTCTTACCATTTTCTGTCTTTAACTGATCAGCAAAGGAAAGTATAAACAATTTTACATATAAAAAAAATCTAACCTTAAAAATCTAACACATATCTAAAAAATTTCACACAGCAGCAAACTAATTGGTTCTCTGTCTGGATGATCTCTAGGTTGAGTCGAAGGGCAGAGAGGGATGACGTTAAGTCTCCTCCCCTTAAAGGGACCCTTGAACAGGAGCTGTGAAAATATTCTCTCAATTTTACATATAATATACATCAAAAATTAGGCATTTGTCTTGCATGAAAATTAAAACTAAATGAATGAAGAAATGTAGACCTTAGTTTAAATAAGCTTATGTTTTCTGTCTTTAATTGATCTGGGGGAACACATACATACACATGTGTGTGTGTGTGTGTACTATATATTTTAATATATTTGGATTACAATAATTGGTGTTAATATGCCAAAAGGTTTTGAGATTGATCCCTAAAAAGGGTAAGGATAAAGGGTAAGAAGTTATGCACCGAAATAATAAAGCTTAATCTAATCATAGGTTCATTATGTAATGATTGATTGATTGAATATATGCCGTCAAGTTTCTGTAGGCCTTTCACAAACACATCTATGGATTTTCTCTACATTTCCCAACATAAGGGCCTTGTTCAAAGAATCAGTTTATTTAGTGAATCCAAAGTGAAGATGCAAATAGCTTTAATGGGACTTCCATCCTTTCTCCAACATTCGCTTTTTGGCGAAGGTTGTTGAGAGTGTGGTGGCACGACAGTTCCCCCAGCACCTGGAGGAAACTGCCTATCTAGACTCACGCCAGTCCGGCTTCCGACCTGGGCACAGCACAGAGACGGCATTGGTCGCATTGGTAGATGATCTCTGGAGGGCCCGGGATAGAGGTTGTTCCTCTATCCTGGTCCTGTTAGACCTCTCAGCGGCTTTCAATACCATCCACCATGGTATCCTATTGCACCGGCTGGGGGGGTTGGGCACCGTTCTACAGTGGTTCTCCTCCTACCTCTCCGACCGGTCACAATTTGTGTTGGCAGGGGGGCAGAGATCGACGTTGAGGCCCCTTATATCTGGGTGCCTCAGGGGTCGGTCCTCTCGCCCCTCCTGTTCAACATCAACATGAAGTCGCTGGGTGAGATCATCTGTGGTTTTGGGGTAGAGATCCATCTGTACGCTGACGACACCCAGCTGTACATCTCTACACCTAACTACCCCAACGATGCCGCTGACGTGATGTCCTGGTGTTTGGAGGCCGTGCGAGTCTGGATGGGGAGGAATGGGCTCCGACTCAACCCGTCCAAGACTGAGTGGCTGTGGTTTCCAGCGCCACGACATAGCCAGTTAGTTACATCTCTGGCTATCGGGGGCGAAACATTAGCCCCCGCAGAAAGGGCTTGCAACTTGGGTGTCCTCCTGGACTCTCGGCTGTCCTTGAATGACCACCTGATGGCCGTAGCCTGGACTACTGCAACGCTCTCTACTTGGGGCTTTCCTTGAGATGCGCCTGGAGGCTCCAGTTAGTGCAGAATGCGGCCGGTATAGAAATCGAATAAATGAAATGAAATGAAATGACTTACCTTTTTCTTCCCTTAACTGATCTGAAAACAAAAGAAGATTTTTTTTCTGTTTTCATATGAATGAGCCAAATCACAATAATTACTTTAAGGAAAACATAATCTTTTTGGAGATTTCCATTTCTAATTTGGATTATCTTAATTTTTATTCAAATGTGCTTGCCTAAAAATATTGGGTTTATATGATTTATAAATTTTAGGAACTTAGCAAAATTGTATTCACTAAACAGTGTACCATAATTCAGTTATAAGTTGGAAGTCTGCTCACTCAGGAAACCCTATACTATACAAATAGTTGACAATCTCTTCTTTCAAGTGTTGGAGCGCTTACAACAGTGGTGGCTAACCTTTTTTGGCTCACGTGCCAAAAGCGGGAGGAGCATGGGCGTGCCATACCCATAATGCTATGTGCACGACCTCCTGCTTTTTGCATGCTTTTTTCGCCCTCCCCAGGCTCCAGAGGCTTTCTAGGAGCCTGGGGAGGGTGAAAACACGCTCCCCCCCCACCTCCCGAGACTTCAGGGAAGCTCCTGAAGCCTCAAGAGGGCGAAAAACAGCCTCAAAAGAAGGCTTAAATCAGCTGGCCAATGCACACATGCACGCTGGAGCTGACAGGGCAACGCCTTGCATGCCCTAACAAATGGTTCCGCATGCCACCCATGCCATAGGTTCACCATCACTGACTTACAACTTCTAGGCAAGGTATGTTCTTCCACAGATTAATTGTTCTGTCAGGAATATTCTCCTTAGATTTAGGTTGGTTTTCTCCTTGATTAGGTTACATCAATTTTTTCTTGTCCTGCTGTCAGGTGCTTTGGAGAATAGATTCACCTTCTCTTCTTTGTGGCAGTCCCTCAAATATTGGAATACTGCTATCATATCTACCTGGTCCTTCACCAGAATCAAGATCACTTCACGAGATCATGAATCTATCCCTCTGTAATGCAACCTAGGACTATGTTGTCTATTTTTTTGGCAGCTGCAGCTACTGGCTCATATTTAAGTGATTGTCCATTAGCACTCCCAAGATCCTTTTCACAGTTACTACCATTGAGTTACCTACCTATACCTTCTATAGCTCTTCTATAACTATACCTTCCATACTTTTTTTGCCTAGATGTAGAACCTTATTTTTCTCACAATTGAATTTCCATTTGTTAGAAAAAGCCCAGTGTTCAAATGTGGCAAGATCATTCTGTATCTTGTGCCTATCTTCTGGACTTTTTGCTATTCCTATCAGCTTATTTGATGAGTTCCCCTTCCCCCTTGCCTAAACCATTGATTTAAAAATTCTATCTATCTATATCTATATCTATCTATTTATCTATCTATCTATCTATCTATCTATCTATCTATCTATCTATCTATCTATCTATCTATCTATCTATCTATCTATCTATCAATCAATCATCTATCTATCATATATCTCAACTTTCTGAGGTCAGAATTCAATGAGAAATAATAATAATAATAATAATAATAATAATAATAATAATAATAATAATAATAATAATAATAATAATAATAATAATAATAATAATAATAATAATAATAATAATAATAATAATAATAATAATAATAATAATAATAATAATAATAATCTTTATTGTCATTGTAAAAATTACAATGAAATTGGTTTTAACTTCACTGGTGCAAAATTATAACAGAAATAAAAAAGAGAGAAAAGAAAAAAGAAAAAACTAGCATGTGCATGGAGTGATTGCGGTTGAATTTAAAAGTCTCACAGCCCATGGATAGAAGCTACCTTTAAACCTGTTCATTCGGCTGGCTATACTTCGATATCTTCTGCCTGATGGTAGAAGGGAAAAGAGATACCAACCAGGGTGTGAATCATCTTTGAGAATCTTCCTTGCTCTGCTAAAGCAACGAGATCTGGCGATGTTATCCAGTGATGTCAGAGGGCAACCGATGGTTTCTTGTGCCGAATTGATCACTCTCTGTAGTGCCTTCCTCTCCGCAACTGTTAAACCAGCATACCACACTGTGGTACAATATGTGAGGACACTTTCTATGATGGACCGATAGAAAGAGATCATCAGCCGTTGTTCCACCTGATTTTTCCGCAGGACTCTAAGGAAATGAAGTCTCTGTTGAGCTTTTCCAATCACCAGAGACGTGTTGTTTTTCCAGGTGAGACCTTGGCTAATAAGCACTCCTAAGAATTTAAAAGAGGAAACCCTCTCCACACAGCCCCCCTCGATATAGAGTGGGGCAGGTTCCTCTCTGTGCCTCCGGAAATCTAGCACCATCTCCTTTGTCTTCCTAGTATTTAGATGTAAGTTGTTTCTTGAGCACCATGCGGATACCTTCTGGACTTCTTCCCTGTATGCTGATTCGTCCCCTCCAGTTATGAGACCCACCACCATTGTGTCATCTGCAAACTTTATTATGATGTTGGATGGATCAGAGGATATGCAGTCATATGTATACAGTGAGTAGAGGTAGGGGCTGAGCACACAGCCCTGAGGGAAGCCTGTGCTGAGCTTCAGTGTGGAAGATGTAAAGGACCCAACCCTTACTGTTTGTGGACGATCGGTCAGGAAGTCTTTGATCCATTCACAAGTAAGGGGAGGGAAATTCAGGTCAGTCAACTTTTCAATGAGAATGCCTGATAGAATGGTGTTAAAGGCCGAGCTATAATCTATAAAAAGCATTCTGACATAATTCCCAGATTTCTCAAGGTGGCTCAGTGCGATATGGAGAGCAGTGGTGATGGCATCGCCTGTCGACCTGTTGTTTCTATACGCAAACTGGTGTTGATCAAAACTTGGTGGAAGACAGGACCTGAGGTGTTGTAGGACCAGTCTCTCAAAGCACTTCATCAAAGCAAATGCAAAAGGAATGAATATCTTCTAAGAAGAAAAACATCCAAAGCAATTTATCTTGATTTTTCTTAATCTATTTTTTATCTATATCTATTACCATATAATAATAATAATAATAATAATTTTAATATTTATAAAACCGCTCCCTCTCCCCATGGGGACTCGGGGCGGTGCACAGATAGAATAAAAACAGTAGACATGTAAAAACAACAATAAAATATACAAACAATTTTAAAAGCCAAATTAAACCCAACCTGTGCTAAAATTCCCATTAACTAAACTAAAATCTACCCAGTAAAACCCCAAGACAGGGGGACTATCCCAAGCCGGCCAGACGGAAAAAGTAAGTTTTTAATTTAAGACGGAAGGAGCGGAGGTCCGTGGTCGTCCTAATATCGGGGGGAAGGTCGTTCCAGAGGGCCGGGCCCGCCACAGAGAGAGCCCTTCCCCTGGGTGTCGCGCGCTGACACAGTCTAGTGGACGGCACCCGGAGAAGTCCCTCTCTGTGGGAGCGAATCGGCCATGAGGATGTATGAGGCAGGATCCGATCCCGCAGATAGCTAGGTCCCGAGCCATGGAGCGCTTTAAAGATGATAATTAACACCTTGAAGCGCACCCGGAAGACGATAGGTAGCCAGTGCAGCTCGCGCAAGAGCGGTGTTACATGGGTGGACCTGGCGGTCCCCATAATTGCTCGCGCGGCTGCATTCTGGACTAACTGAAGTCTCCGGGTGCACCTCAAGGGGAGCCCCATGTAGAGAGAGTTACAATAGTCCAGTCGGGATGTCACGAGAGCATGAGTGACTGTGCAAAGGGCGTCCCGATCCAATAGGGGGCGCAATTGGCGAACCAGGCGAACCTGGTAAAACGCCCTCCTGGCCACGGCTGTCACTTGATCTTTCATGGACAGCCGGGCATCCAGGAGGACACCCAAATTGCGCGCCCCATCCACAGGGGCAAGATGTTCGCCCCCTATGGCCAGCGATGGAGTGAGCTGGTTGAATCGGGCGGCCGGAAACCACAGCCACTCGGTCTTGGTCGGGTTGAGCCTGAGTCCGTTACTTCCCATCCAGATCCGTACGGCTTCCAGGCACTGGCACATCACCGCTACGGCATCGTTGGGGTGGTTTGGGGTAGATATATACAACTGAGTATCATCAGCGTATAGATGGTACTAAGCGCTCCATGGCTCGGGACCTAGCTATCTGCGGGATCGGATTCTGCCCCATACATCTTCCCGGCCGATTCGCTCCCACAGAGAGGGACTTCTCCGGGTGCCATCCACTAGACTTTGTCAGCGGGCGACGCCCAGGGGAAGGGCCTTCTCTGTGGCGGGCCCAGCCCTCTGGAACGACCTTCCCCCCGACATTAGAACAACTACGGACCTCCGCTCCTTCCGTCAGAAATTAAAAACTCACTTTTTCTGCTTGGCCGGCCTAGGTTAGTCTCTACCTCAGGGGTTAGGGAATGTTAATTTTAAAATGGGGATTTTAGTGCAGGGACAGTTGATTTAATTTGTTTTTATTGTATTTATTTATGTATATATTTTATGTTGTTTTAATTTTCCCTGTGCACCGCTCCGAGTCCCCCTGGGGAGAGGACGCGGTATAGAAAAATAAATCTATCTATCTATCTATCTACCCCAAAACCACGGATGATCTCACCCAGCGGCTTCATGTATGTGTTGAACAGGAGGGGCGAGAGGACCGACCCCTGAGGCACCCCACATACGAGGGGTCTCGCGGTCGACCTCTGCCCCCCTGCCAACACAAATTGCGATCGGCCAGAGAGGTAGGAGGAGAACCACCGTAAAATGGTGCCTCCCACCCCCAACCCCCCCAGCCGATGCAATAGGATACCATGGTCGATGGTATCGAAAGCCGCCGAGATGTCTAATAGGACCAGGATGGAGGAACATCCCCCATCTCTGGCCCTCCAGAGATCATCAACCAACGCGACCAATGCCATCTCGGTGCTATGCCCGGGCTGAAAGCCGGACTGGCGCGGATCTAGATAATCAACTTCCTCCAGGTGACGGGGAAACTGTTGTGCCACCACACTCTCAACAACCTTCGCCAGAAAGGGAAGGTTGGAGACTGGACGATAGTTGTTCAAAAGAGCTGGATCCAAAGAGGGCTTCTTAAGGAGGGGCCTCACCATCGCTTCTTTTAGGGAAGCAGGCAAGGAACCCTCACTTAAGGATGCGTTGACAACCTCTTGGAGCCAGCCTCGTGTCACCTCCCAGGATGCCAGTACAAGCCAGGAGGGACACGGGTCCAATAAATATGTGGTGGCTCGCAGTCGCCCACGTAACCTGTCCATATCCTCGGAAGTAACGGAGTCAAACTCCTCCCAAACAAGATCTGCCTCGTGGCATCCCACTGGGCCATGAATGGGGGCTAGCTCGTTCTGTATCTGAGCGATTTTCTCCTGCAGAAAAGTCACAAATTCCTCTGCTCTTCCCTGTAACGGGGCTTCCCGCACCCTCTGTTGAAGGAGGGAGCGGGTCACCCTAAACAGGGCGGCAGGGCGGTTTTCTGTGGATGCTATGAGAGTAGCACAATGGTGACGTTTGGCTACTCTCAGCGCCACAATGTAAGTCCGTAAATGGGCTCTTACCTGTGTCCGGTCAGATTCAGAACGGGTAGACCTCCATCTTCTCTCTAGGCATCTCTTGCGGCGTTTCATCACCCCCAGCTCCTCGGTAAACCAAGGAGCCAGGGTGTTTCGCCGCCGCAAGAGAGGCCGCAAGGGCGCGACCCGATCCAAGGCTCCCATGGTCGCAGTATTCCATGCGGCCATGAGGTCCTCCATCGGGGCGCGGGTCAGGGGTACAGGAACTGGCCCAAGCGCCGTTTGGAACCCATCCGGGTCCATCAGGCGCCTGGGGCGGAACCAGATTGGTGACTCAGGTTCCGCCTCCCCGCGGAGGGGAGCAGCGGTCGGAAAGTCGAGCCGGAGAAGTGAGTGGTCTGTCCATGACAAGGGTGTGATGACTATGTCCCCTATACCCAGATCACTCTTCCATTGGCCTGAGACAAAGATGAGATCCGGTGTATGTCCACCCTCGTGAGTGGGGCCTTGAATTAGTTGGGTCAGGTCCATGGCCGTCATGGAAGCCATGAACTCCCGAGCCGCCTCGGATGATTCACCCACCAATGGCAGATTAAAGTCCCCCATGACTAAAAGTCTGGGGGTCTCAACTGCCACCGTAGCGATCACCTCGAGGAGCTCGGGCAGGGCTGCTGCTACATAGCGGGGAGCCAGGTATACAACCAGCAAGCCCAACTGCCTTCCTAGGCCCCACTTCACACAGAGGGACTCACAACTGGTGGTCTGTGGCACAATGGTCTCTCTCGGCTCAAGACCTTCCTTTACAATGACCGCTACCCAACCGCCCCTACCTAGGGCCCGTCCTTCCATTTATTGGGTGGTATTTTTTAAGAAGATCCTTGCAGTCTGGTTCTGGATGAAAGCTTTCCCATCATAATAGCCTTTTCCAAAGAATTAGTTTACTTACTGAATCCAAATTGAAGATGCCAATAGCTTTTATGGGACTTACTATTTTCTTCCCTTAATATTTTCCAGGACCACAGGTTGATGATGATGTCCTGCACATGTTCAAATTTTGACTTCAACAACACATAAATCCCCAAAGTACAAGAAAAAACAAAGCCTAAAATATAAAAGATGAAGTGAGTATTTTAGTAAATTCTCATAATAGGTTCATTTTGATTTTTTTTAAATCACGATTTGATCTTTGTAGGAGCTCACTAACCATGCTATTTATTGTTCTAAACCATGATGAATAAATAATGCAGAAGTTGTTTATTTACATTGACAAATACAGTACATTTAAGATTAATTATTTGAATGACAGATTTTGTCATTCAGATCACAAAACACAGACCATGAAGAAGAAAAGATTCTAAGGAACAGTAGAAGGTCCCTTCAAGGCTTTTGAAACTACAAGTAGTTTATTGACTTTGTTGATTTGATTCTCATCCTATGTTCTTTCCTCCTACTTCCCCTCACAATAGTAACTATGTAAAGTAAGTCTGCTTGAGACAGAGTTTGGCAAAGTCTCCCAGTGAGTTTTTGAGACTGAAGGTACACTAGAATCTGAGCCTTCTCAAAACTTGTTACCATTGTACTGAGTCTGTTTTGGATCACATGTTAGAATTGTTTCCTTTAACTATTTGTAATTTTAGACACACTACATTCAATATGTATTCAGTAAGCTGGGATCTCAATTGTGTCAACTAAGCATATGTTCTTCAAACTCTATGTTTTCTTTCCTGGTAGATTTATCACTTTATAAAACTATCCTCAGTGAATAGTAATGTTTGACAGCAAATGTTTCGGTACCTTTTCTAATGATTCTCATCTAATCTTATGGACTAAAACATTGTTTTCTTTGAAATAATTTTTAACTTGCTATTAAAAATTTTGTGGAGAATTTGAAAAGTCATGCATAGATAATTCATATATATATGCTCATAAAACTAACACACACACACACACACACACACACACATATATATATATACTCAAAAACATAATACGCATATAAAAAAATTACACAACGGAACTCGTGGCTTACTATCTAGATGGTCTCTGGTGATGAGCTGAAAGGCAGAAAAGGAAACAGTATGTCTCCTTCCTTAATTGGGGCCAACAGGGTATTGTGGAACAAAGTATATACTTATCCTCCTGTCTCAGCTGAGCAGGAAGAGAACCTGGTGACTCAAGTGGTAAGGCATTTGCCTAACAGTTAATACAGCCCCGTTTCGAATCCCAGTAAGGGCATGGCTAGCTGATGAGAGCTAAAAAGCTCAAAATAGATCTATCCTACTCTCCCTGACTTATTTATTGATCAGCTCAAAAACGTAACACACATGTAAAAAAAATTACACAACGGAATTCATGGCTTTCTGTCTAGATGGTCTCTGGTGATGAGCCGAAAGGCAGAAAAGGAAAAGCAGTAAGGTTCCTCCTTTAATTGGGGCCTTAACAGGGTGTTGTGACACAAATATATAGCTAGCTGATGAGAGCTAAAAAAAAGCTCGAGATAGATCTATACTAGTCTCCCTGACTTATTTATTGATCAGCTCAAAAATGTAACACATATGTAAAGAAAATTATACAACAGAACTCATAGCTTTCTGTCTAGATGGTCTCTGGTGATGAGCCGAAATGCAGAAAAGGAGAGCAGTATGATAAGGGGCAACAAATACCTGTCTAACCCCCAGAGAGGCCAGAAATGACTGAAATGTGGCAGACACAAATTGTGGCCCATTGTCGGATACAACGGTGTCAGGTAACACATGGGTGGCAAACAACCTGGTTAAAACCCTAATTGTAGACTCGGCCGTAATAGAGGTTAGGTGGCAAACTTCAATCCACTTGGACAATGCATCCATCAGCACGAGGAGAAAATTGTTTCCCTCCATAGGGCCTGCAAAGTCCAAGTGGATTCAAGACCATGGGCTCTTTGGTTTGTCCCATTCCCTAGGAGGAATGGAGGGAGGCGCGGGCATGGAACGTTGACAATTGGAGCATTGCTGCACCCAGGACGTAATGTCAGCGTCCATGTTGGGCCACCAGGCATAGGCACACCCTAAGGCTTTCATGCGGACTATGCCCGGATGGCCATCATGGAGGCGAGACAATACCGTGGACTGCAATTCAGTTGGAATGACAACCCTAGTTCCCCACAACAGACAACCCTGCAATTCTGACAATTCCTCGCGACGGCGGAGGAAGGGGGTAAACCCTGGGGCAACTGTCCGTTGGGGCCACCCTCTCCGCACCCAATCTAAAACTTGGGAGAGAACAGTGTCCTGCTTGGAATATCGGGCGATGTCAATGGCAGTGAGTGGAAGGGTAATGTCATCCAGTTGGAAAATTGTGGAAACAGGAGCAGGGTCAGTTACTAAGAGTGGCAATGGGCACCTGCTGAGGGTATCAGCATGGCCAATGTATTTACCAGGTCAGTAAAATAAGGAGTAGGAATAGGAAGACAAAAACTCAGACCAACGTAACATTTGGGGCGATAAGATTGGAGGCGTAGGACGATCCCCTGCCAGAATGCCCAACAACGGTTTATGATCTGTGATCAGGGTGAAGGGACTGCCATAAAGAAAATAGTGGAAGCGTTTTACTCCCGCAATGGCAGCCAAAGCCTCCTTATCAAGCTGGCTATAATTTCACTCAGCCTTTGATAAGGTGCGAGAGTAAAATGCAACAGGAGCTTCAAGGCCATTGGGAAGGGTGTGACTAAGGACTTCGCCCACCCCAAAAGGGGAGGCATCACAAGCTAAAACTAAAGGTAACTTCTCGCTGTATTGAATAAGGACAGCAGAGGAAGTCAGCAATCCTTTGACGGTCTGGAAGGCGTGCTCTTCCAGATCTGTCCAACTCCAGGGAGTGGCACTGTCCAATAATGGATGCAATGGTTCTGCCACCGTGACTTTATGCGGCAAGAACACAGCATAGAAATTTAATGACCCCAGGAAGCTTGTAATTCTTCCTTAGATTTAGGAGTTGGGGCAGATACTATAGCGTCGACTTTGGAAGGGGTGGGGTGAATACCCTGGCCATCAATCAGATAGCCAAGGAATTCGACCGAAGGGACCCCAAGACGACATTTGGAACGTTTCAGTTTAAGACCAGCTGTTCTGAAACGCTGGAAAACTTGTCGAAGATTGGCCCCAAGCTCATGAAGGCTTGGGGCGGCAACTAAAATGTCATCGAAATATGGTACCACTTCAGCAATCTCATGGAGCATCCACTCCATGAGACTCTGGAATAGCCTAGGTGCCACACTGACTCCAAATTGCAGGCGATGGCATTTGAAAGCCCCGCGATGCGTAACTATAGTTTGCGCAAGCGCGGTGGCATCATCTACAGGCAACTGCTGGTATGCCTGCACCAGGTCTAATTTGGCAAAAACCGAGCCCTGACCCATAGAGTGCAACACATGCTGCATTACAGGTACAGGGTAGGGATAAGCCTGTAAGGCTTTATTCAATGTCGATTTAAAGTCCCCACAGATCCTGACAGAGCCGTCTGGTTTGACTAGGGTGACAATAGGGGTCTCCCAAGGGGCGTGATCTACAGGTTCTAGCATGCCTTGGGATATCAATTTATCTATTTCAGCATCCACCCTGGTCCTTAAAGCTAGGGGTACACGCCTTGCTTTGAGGCGGATTGGTGCCATCTGCGGATCAATATTCAATGAATTGGGGGTACCTTTATAGGAGCCCAGGGATTCATCGAACACATCGGCAAACTCCATTAACAGGTCAGAGAATGCATCTGCAGGGATGGTACTGTGAATACCCTCAATCATAAAACCCAAAGCCCTGAACCAATCTAACCCAAGTAAAGAGGGCAATGGGTTGGTGACTACAATTAAAGGTAATTTCCCTGTAAACTGCCCATAGCTGACATTAACTTTAGCCCATCCCAAAATCGGAATAGGGTTTCCTTGATAGTCACGCAAATGACAAGGGCAGGTTTGCAGCTGAGACTTTTGAAAAGATGGAAGGATCTTTGACAGGGTGGCCCAGGAGACGATGGTCTTCGCGGAGCCCGTATCCAATTCCATCTCACACTGGTGGCCTTCAATGGAAATACGGAGATGAATCTTTGCTCTACCTGGGGAAGAGACAGAGGCTGAGCTGATAGACCAATCATCGGAAGAGATGAGGGTCTCCCCATAGCTGATCGACCTCCTCGGAAGCTGCAAAAACTCTGTCCCAGCGGCGCGGCTTTGGGCGGGCTATATCGGTTTGGGGGCAAGGTGTAGGAGCCCTGCAAACAGCTGCCAAATGCCCCTTCTTTCTGCAACAGTGGCATGTCACGTCTTTAAACTTGCACTGGGAGCGCAAGTGTTTTCCTCTGCAGCTGAGGCAAGTTTTTCCAATGTTAGTAGGCACTGAGCCCGCTCTGCCGGTGATCTTGAGGCAGCTGACCTCAGATGTGGCATGTGAGGTAAAGTTTTCCTCCCCTGTTTGACAAATTGTGGAGGGAGGTAAAGGGCTAGAGGCGTAGGTTTGCTGAAACTTTTGGAGAACTCAGGTAGTTCTCTCAGCCATCTCCGATGCCCTTGCCTCATCGATGGCAATAGTGAGTGTCAATTCGGAGCAGACAAGTAAGCGTCATTGTAATCGCCCATCTCGCACCCCGGAAATGAATTGTTCCAACAGGGCTTCCTCTAGGTCAGTAAAATTACACTGCACTGCGGAGGCTCTGAGGGCAGCGACATAGTTGTTTACGGACTGACCTTCACGCTGTAGACATTGCCGGAAAGCCTGTCGCTTAGTGTAGCAAGACAGCGCAGGGGCATAATGGCCCTTTAATTTATTTAAGAGAATGTCCCAGGCAACTGAATGAACAGGAGTAGGAGAGACCCAAGCCCTGGTGGTAGCGAACATTTCGGGTCCGCAGGAGCTGAGGAAAATGCCCCTTTTCCTCTCAGGGGAAAGGGCTGCGAGCTCTTGTGCCTGTAGGAAGCATTCAAAACGCTCAAGAAAAGCATCCCAGGATTCGCGGTCTGGAGAGAACTCAGCGAACAAACGAGTGGTTAAAATCACGGCCATCCTCATCGCCAATGTTTCATTTGCGAAACAAATGAGGAACAGGCATGGCTGTAATGTAACACGTTTATTTTAACCAGCTCAACACAAGAACAAGAATGGAACTGCCTGACAGCTATTTATCTGACAGCTGTCAGGCGGCAGAGCCAATCCCCAGGCTGCATTTTGCCACGCCTGGCTCCGGGCGTGTGGGAACCAATCAGCACGCTTGGTTCCCGATCTGCCCGGCAGCAGTTGTAAGTCTGAGGACTTAACATCCGCCACTCACATGGGACAATCTTTCTGTGGCTACTCACCCAGTCCATCTCACCTTCTGTGTTTGTTTGCCAGAAGCCGTGATAGGGCAGCCAGCCACCAAGCACATCCAGCATGCCAGATTGCATGACTCTTCCCATGCCTCTATTTCCATCTGCTTCTTGGAGGGTTCGCACAGCCCCAGTCTGCCAGGGACCAGCAAGCTGCTGGTGGTGGTAGATACTATGGGTCTCTGCATGCTCATCACCTCCTATGCTGGCCATACCCAGTGTCTTCCCCAGGACCTAACTGAGGCTTGTTTTGTGGGCAGGACTTATATATTAATCAAAAAAATCATGAGGGCTTATTTTCTGGTTGGGTCAAACTAAGCATAAAGAATGCAGTTGTTGAATGTGATGTGTTCTTTTTTTTTTTTTTTATTCTGACCTGCCTACTTGTCCCTGGGCTCTTCTTTCCTTTTTATAAGAAATCTTGGGCTACATTGTTTCATCATTTCCCCAGGCACTCAATATTTAAGAGTTTGACAATGCTGTGGTGTATTCCTAAATTTTAGGTTTTTTAAAGACAAAAATATTCCTTTATCTGTCTAATATTCCCTCTGGAAAGGAACATATTTAAATTAAATTTAAAATCAACAATAAATCAATATGAACCCACAATAATCCTAAATTCAGCCCACCTTGAATTTCTGTGACTTTTGTCTATCACTAATTTGCTTAGGCCATTAGTTAGATTCTTGTAGAAAGTTTAAGCTTGCAATAAATTTTTATATCCATTTGAACTGCCTGGATCTTTGAATTTCCTGCTGAACAACAGTTGATCCTTAGAGGAATAGACTTTCAAACATTGCAAATTTTTGTCTCAAGGCTTGTGGAAATTAAAGGAAGAACTTCTGAAGAGTTAAGCATGGGTGAATGTTTAATTCAGAAAAGGTGAAAATAATTGCATCAAAATTGTGTTAGGCAAGGATCCCATCACATAGCATTATTTCAGCAGCATTGTTTAAAAGGAGTTCCAGAATATATTAGAGATACAGTCCCAAAAGAGAAGTTCTTTAAAAGGTATTTCTGTATTGCATATATTTGCATTTCAATTCTATGACTTTATTTTTTTAAATTAATATGTTTGTTTTGATGCTTTAAACTTTGTACACGTGTCTTGTATATTTATTGAGTATGTATATACACAGAGAGCACACACAAATACATACACATTATTAACATTTTCATGCAGGAATACAAACAAAAGAGCCAATATTTTTATCAATAAGCAAGATGAATCAGATCAATTTTTCCAGCATTCCAAATCTGTGGATTTTTCTCCAGCACTTCCAGATTATTTAGTTCCATAAGTAGGCATTCATTCTAAGGCTTTCGCCTCTGTCCTTGAAAAATATCCCTTACATCAGGGATCCCCAACCCCCGGGCCGCGGACCGGTGCCGGTCCGTGGCTGGGTGGGAGCCGGGCCTCAGAGCCGGAGAGAAGGAGGAGGGAGGAGGGGACAGCCCCCTGGGCAAAGCGCGCGGGAGAACGCAGGCGGGGCTGTTCGCGCGCTTGAAGTGCACCTCTTCTTCCACCCTTGTCGACGGTGGGACTCCTGGGGGGGGCAGGGAGAAAGGGACTCCGCAGCAGTCCTCCCTACCGGCCGCGGATTCCCTTCCTCCCTGCCCCCACAGAGCTTCCCCAACCGGCATGCCAGCTACTCATCTTCTTCCAGAGGCTGTGGAGGTTCCTCCCCCCTCCCCACGGAGCCTTCTCAGCTCCTGGAAGGAGCCTGACCGAGTGCACGAGCGACCAAGCGCAGCGGTAGCCGCCCGGGTGGGGCAGGCTAAGGCAAGTGAACGAGTCGAGCCGGGCTGAGGAGACTCCGCGGTGGGGGTGGGGAACGGGACGGGACGACGACAGACCAACAGAGAGAGGCATAGACACAGAGAGAGACGGGGAGGGAGGGAATCAGAGAGAGTGACACACACCCACACACACACACACAGACAGAGAGCGGGAGGGAGAGAAAGATAGACAGAGACACAGAATGAGTGATTAAGTGCCTGAATGCGAGACAGACAGACACACACACACACAGAGTGACAGAGATGGGCGGACGAAGGAGAGAGAGACAGAAAGAAAAAGAGAGAAAGGGAAAGAAAGAAAAAGAAAGTGGGAGAGAAAGAAAGACAGACAGAGAAAAAGAGAAAGAAA
Organism: Rhabdophis nuchalis; assembly: GCA_039707465.1. Lineage (NCBI taxonomy): Eukaryota > Metazoa > Chordata > Lepidosauria > Squamata > Natricidae > Rhabdophis > Rhabdophis nuchalis. The sequence continues at coordinate 143,874,178 of CM077647.1, forward strand.
GAGACAAAGGAAAGAAAGAGAGAAAAAAAGAAAGAGAGAAAGAGAGGGAAAGAAAGAAAGAGACAGAAAGAGACAGAAAGAGAGGGAGGGAGAAAGAGGGAAAGAAAGAAAAAATGAGAGAGAAAGAAAGAGAAAGAGAGAAAGAAAGAGAGAAAGAGAAAGAAATAGAGAGAGAAAGAGAAAGAAAGAGAGAGAAAGAGAGAAAGAAAGACAGAAGGAAAGAAAGAAAGAAAAAAGAGAGAGAGAACTTATGACCACAATTGAGCCCAAAAGTTTGGTTGCTAACCAAGACCGTTGTTAAGTGAGTTTCACATTTTCCAAATTGGCCACGCCCACCCAGTCACATGACTGCTGAGCCACTCAGCCGGTCCGCAGAGTTTTCTTTAAAATGAAACCGGTCCCTGGTGCAAAAAAGGTTGGGGGACCCCTGCCTTACATTATTTGCATTGGTTGATGTTTTCATAATCTGGAAAGTTGGTACCTTTTAAATTAAAAAAAATAGAATTAGATATCAGTTGTTACAGAAGAAAGTCATTGCATATTTTCATAAATTTCCTAACTCGAAAGAGAAAAGAAATATCCTTAATACTATCAGATCTGTGGTATTTTATTGGATTTTTGTTGTATATGTGGAAGCAGAAGGTACAACTGTAGTAATTTCCTTTAAATTAAATAACAGGCCATTAGATAAACTAGAAGTAAAAGAAAATATGATTGGTTCAGTATAACAATTATACTTGATAATTTCCAGGAGATTGAAATGTGAGAACAAGTCACAATGAGTCTTGTTTTATAGTGAAATCTAAACATACAGAAAAATGTAAGCAATTGTTTTCATGATAAACTTTGCAGAACTGAATCACACATGGTCACTATCCCAGTGGAAGTTTGTCAGAGATGACAAATATTCCTGTATGATTTATAAGTATGGAATTTATAAATTTAATCCTAATAACTTAAAATCACTCCAAATATTTAGCTTCCTGGCATGAGTTAAGCATAAAAGAGAAATACTGTAGCTGCCCAAAGTCTGTATACTGAATATGTTGTGTGATTTAAAAATCAAGTGTTTGAGCTACGAATACCACAAATTCTTTAAATACTTGATATAAACAAGTATTTTGGTATTGAAAGAAAACATTGAAAGGAATCCTTACTGAGGAAAATTCCAGTTTCTATTCAGGATATTCTACTTAAATTATTGATAGATTCTTTAAAAATGAATCAAACAAGTGCTTCAAACATCATAGGTTTGGCAGGAACGTAATTGAGTACTGTTAAGATTCCATTAGAATGGCAATGGATGATTTGTATCATTTTGCCCCTGAGGTTAGCCATTTTGTGAGTTATTAAACATACAGTGTTAAATTTCAAAATATTGCCTACTTCTCATAAATTAATTTGAAGCTGGACCTTTTTGAGAAGACCAGTTCTTTGGTCCCTTGAAATTATATGCTAGATGTTATTTCTTTTAATGCAAAATGTTTTGTGGACCTCAAGGCCTACATTCTGAAGGAAAGAAGAAAATAAATTCTTACACTGAATTTCTTCATTCAAATGATTGTTGTTGTTCCGGATGAGAGACTTCCCTAAAAAGTTGAGGGGGTAGACACACAATCAGAAAGAACCTATTTGTGATATTGTATTACAAAGTTTTCTAGAGTAAATGTAACATCAGGCTGAGGGGACCCTGGGCATGAAGAGACGCCCATAGACATTGCAGGCAATCAAGATCCTAGGTAGAACTCTGGTCTCTATGATCCTTGAACTCGATGTTAGATATTGAAGGAGCACTAGGGAGTAAAAAGGCTCTACTTGTTATATCAGCAGAGAGAATAGGGGAAGGGAGACTAAAAGATTTCAAAAAGGTTAATTGTAAAATGAGGTTGCACTAAATATGGAGAATGGTTATTTCTTACTTTAAATTAGTTACAGAGAAGTTTCAAATTCAGAATTAAAAAAAATCACTTGGGAGCAATATGTTTGTTTGTTTGTTTATATTGCATTCTTATTATCTTTACAAATAACTCAAGATAATGAACATATTCAACACACCTTCCTCCTCTTATTTTCCTCACAAAAACATCTTGTGAGGTGACATGGCTGAGAAAGAGAGACTGAGGAAGATCACTCAGCTGAAACTGCTGCACAAAAGAATTTTATCTTAATGAGATGGCAGCAACCAGTGACTTTTGCAGCATTTCCTTTTCTTTTTCTCTCAATCCAGAGAGCAACCACCTCTGAACTAATTCATCTGAACTAATTGCAATTGCTAAATGAGAGCTACTGATAATGAATACCTACAAGCACTCACTGACTAAGACTCACTGGCTAAGCTAGTCCTCTTCATCCATTATATTATGAGTATTTAACTTTTTCACAGGATGTTCTGTCATTTAATTTCTCAGTATTCTTTCAGTAACCGGCTTGTTTCATTACACCATTTAACAAAGGATCTTGTTGACACAGAAAATAGATGAGGGTGGGAGGAGGTGAGAGAGCAGGAGGGGAATAAACAAACAGACGACAGGTTGGGCAGAGAGAGATGATAGATAATGATAGATGATAGATGCATGAGTGGATAGATTAAGGTGACCAGACGTCCTGCTTTTGGCAGGACAGTCCCGGTTCACCAGCAGATGTTCTACGCCCCGCCGCTTCTTCAAAATGTCCTGCTTTTTGTGGGCAGGCGATGGGCACAGATAGCTGAGAGTGCCAAGGAGAGGGGGACGCATGCTCCAGCATGGCATGCGCCTGCTCAAAGAGCGTTGGGGCCGAGGAGTGGGGGGTGCGCTCCGGCACGGCACATGCCTGCACAGAGGGCATCGGGGCGGGGGCACGCTTCCACCCACCCCCACGGGGCCCTCTTTAAAGGCAGCGGTGGCGGCCCGGCCTGGCGGTGCTGAGAGCCACTAGCTCGGGCGGGAAGGGGGAAGGCGGCACGAGGTGGCCGCTTTCAGCTCAGTCCATCACGCCAGCATGATGGGCTGACAGCGGCCAGCTCGGGCTGCCTTCCTCCTCCCCACCCCAGCCGGCAGCTCTCAGCGCCGCCGGGCCGGGCCGGGCCGCCCCACTGCCTTTAAAGAGGGCCCCACGGGGGGGAGCGTGCCTTCTGCACAGGAGCCCTCTGTGCAGGCGTGCCCCACCAGAGAGCGACCCCCCTCTCCTCGGCCCCGATGCCCTCTGCGCACGCCCTGCAGGGGGGCGCACGCTCCTGGGAGTTTGAAAATCTGGTCATCTTAGGATGGATGGATGGATGGGTGGATGGATAGATAGATAGATAGATAGATAGATAGATAGATAGATAGATAGATAGATAGATAGATAGATAGATAGATAGATAGATAGATCTTCCTTCAAACCAGTTTCTTTTTTCTTGAAAACTGTGCCTAGACTAGTTCAGGATGTTTTCTTGACAAGATTTCAGAAGTGTTTTGACTCTTTCTGCTTCCTAGGTTTCAAGGACAGTCGTTTGCCCAAGGTCACCCAGCTCACTTTTTTCCTAATGTAAAACTAGAACTCATAGTCTTGTAGTTATTAGCTTGGTACCTTAACTACTATACAAATTTCTCTCTTCTTTTTGAAATAATAGCTCCAAAGTCTTGGTTCAAGTTTCTATATTTTTATATTCACATCAATGCAATACCAATTGGAGGTGGTAGTTGTTGTTTTTAAAAAGGTTACAGTAAGGTAAATGACATGGGAAATAAAGTTAGCTTTTACCACAGGGCAGTTTAGGTTATTAATTCAAATTATCTCATTTTCTGAAATGCATTTTTTAAATAAAATGTTTAGGGGCACAGAAGTGATTGCACAGAAAGAAAGAGTATAGAAATCAAATATTAAGATTGAAACAGTAGATGAGCAATCAGTAACAAAGTTCCTGATGAAATATTACCAATAATAAGTAGTGATCTGTGGGTTTGTTTCTTCTGGCTTTAACCGTCTTTGACAAGCTTTAAAAAGAGAGAAGGGGGAAAAAAATAAATTGTGGTTTTCTGCAGCTAGGTAATATTTTTTCAGTCATGAATTGAATGACTTTTTTTAAGCTTTTCTAAGATGGTGAATGTAGGGAAAGTCAATATTTATTTTTGTTTTGATTACTCATTTCATGGGTGTGGGAATTGTGGGTCTTGAACTGCCTACTTCTGATTCCACAAAAACTGTTGCCTATTAACTAATTGTTGATCTATATTTGTTTGCTTTAGCTTGATTTCTTTATGCCAGTGGTGGGCAAACTCATTAGTCAACAGAGCCAAATATCAACAATACCACGATTGAAATTTCTTTTGAGAGCCGGAAGGTGTGGCCTGTTTTGTGGGAGTGGCTCAGCGGTCATGTGACTGGGTGGGCGTGGCCAACTTGGAAAATGTGAAACTCACTTAACAATGGTCTTGGTTAGCAACCAAACTTTTAGGCTCAATTGTGGCCATAAGTTCATTCTTTCTTTCTTTCTTTCTTCCTCTCTCTCTCTCTTTCTCCATTTCTCCCTCTCTCTCTTTCTCTCTCTCTCTCTTTCTCCATTTCTCTCTCTTTCTCTCTTTCTCTCTCTCTTTCTCTCTTTCTTTCTGTCTCTCTTTCTCTCTCTCTTTTTCTTTCTTTCCCTCTTTCTCTCTCTTTCTCACTTTCTCTCTCTTTCTGTCTCTCTTTCTGTCTTTCTTTCTGTCTCTCTTTCTTTCTCTCTTTCTTTCTTTCCTTCTTTCTTTCTCTCTCTCTTTCTTTCTCTTTCTTTCTTTCTCTCTCTATCTGCTTTGTCTGCCCATCTCTGTCACTCTGTGTGTGTGTGTCTGTCTGTTTTGCATTCAAGCACTTAATCACTCATTCTGTGTCTCTATCTTTCTCTCCCTCCCTCCCTCTCTCTGTCTCTTCCTGTCTCTTTGTGTGTGTCTGTTACTCTCTGATTCCCCCATCCCTCCTTGTCTCTCTCTGTGTCTGTGCCTCTCTCTGTCTGTCTGTCTGCCCCTCGCCCCCGTGCAGAGCCTCCTCAGCCCAGCTCGCCGCGGTTACTCGCTTGCTCACCTTAGCCGGGCCTGCCCGGCCGCGTTCACTCACCCGCTCAGGGTACTTCCAGGGCTCGGTGTGGGGTGGGGAAGGAACGGCGACCCTCTGGACGCCAGTTCCCTCCAATCGCCCTGGAAGTAGCCTGGCTTGCCAGCCTGCTCACCTGCTCAGGGTACTTGCAGGCTCGGTGAGGGGTGGGGAAGGAACGGCAACCCTGTGGAGGCTGGTTCCCTCCAATCACCCTAGAAGTAGCCTGGCTCTCCCGATAGCCCGCCCGTTCCATGTGGGGTAGGGAGGGCCTTCTCACCCCTGGAAGTAGACCAAGCAAATGAGCGGGCGGGCAGGCGGGCGAGCCAGGCTACGTCCAGGGCGATTGGAGAGAATTCCCTCCCCCCTCCCGCAGAGACTCCACAGCGAACGAGTGTGGTGGGAGGGAATTCCCTCCAATCGCCCTGGAAGTAGCCTGGCTCACCCGATAGCCCGCCCGTTCCATGTGGGGTAGGGAAGGCCTTCTCATCCCTGGAAGTAGCCCAAGCAAACGAGCGAGTGGGCAGGCCGGCGAGCCAAGCTACATCCAGGGTGATTGGAAAGAATTCCCTCCCCCTGCCCGTGGAGCCTCCGCACCCCCTGGAAGTAGACGAGTGGGAGCATGCTGGCTGGGGAAGTTCTGCGGGGGGAGGGAAGGAGGGAATCGGTGGCCGGTAGGGAGGGTTTCTCCGGTGGATCCCAGGAGTCCCACCGTCGGCAAGGGTGGAGGAAGAGCTGCACTCGAGGGGCCAACCGCGAGCCGCGGTTTGCCGACCACTGCCTTATGCTATTGATTTTATTGGTATTATTTTGACTCTTAAAAATAATTTCTTTCCTCCAAAATTCATATATAGAAAGAATGAGACAGTAGCTGAATGCTACTTAGTAATCAGACTAGCATAAGATCATATGCAACATCTCCTATAGTGCAGTGGTCCTAACTGTTTGGCAATAGGGACCAGTTTCTTGGAAGACAATTTTTCCACAGACAGTGGGAAGGCTATGGTCTTGCACACAATCTAGATCTCTTGCAGGCTCAATTTACAGCCTGTCTCTCACCTCCAGCTATGCAGCCCTGTGCCTAACAGGCCACAGACTGGTATCTAACAGGCCATGGACCAGGGGTGGGTTTCAAAACTTGGTGGTGGTCATGTTACTGGGTGGGCATGGCCAATTTGATGTTACTCACCAGGAGATGTCATGGATTGAGTGAAGCTCACTTAACAATGCTCAACTGCTGAATGACACTTTGCAAACCTCAGCAGCTTTTCAATTTAAAGAAGGATTCCAAAGTTTGCAGCTTTAAGATTTGTGGACTTTAACTCCCAGAATTCCACAGCCAATCATGTTCAGTTCCAATTTACAGTGACAACATTTGCTTTTCTCCTTTGCTGAATCTCACAGATAAAAAGTGAGTTTCCTTCCTTCCTTCCTTCTTTCTTTCTCCCTTCTCTTCCTTCCTTCCTTCCTCCCTCCCTCCCTCTCTTACTTTTTAAAGCTTTTAAAGCCTGAAGCGGCAAGGGAAAAAAACTTCTTTTAAAAAAGCTTCTGATGAAGCTTCTGATGGGAGAACAGGTTCAGGGTCGTGCCCAAGCCACCATTTTTACTACCAGTCCTATCTGGTACACTACCTCTTCTGGCGTACCAGATCGTATAGGGAAGAACCCACCTCTGCCATGGAGCAATACTGGTCCATGACCCAGAATTTAAGGATCCCTGTTACAATGTGGACAGAACTTCCAACTGCTTACATTATCCTTTTCTTACTATTTACTCACCTTTCTTAACCAAGTAACAAACCAAGGTGACCAGAGTCAGAATGACAAAAGCTAGAACTCCAGATATAATGGCCCATTTCTTGTCTGATGAAGAATGAAGAATAAACTCAATTAAATCAAAGAATTCAATGGGTTCATCCTTAGTTGTTGTACATATAGAATCAAAATTAGTGCTATGGAATCCAAGCAAGCAATGCTTCATTAAAGGAGTCTGAAAAAAGCTGTTTTGATGAAAAACAAATAGCTCATGTTCACTACCACGGTTTAAAAGCTAAAGACTATGATGTTTTACTTTCTAGAATATCTCAATAGGAAACCATTTTCTGGTCTCTTTCTACAAAAACTACATAGGTCTTTTAAAAAACATTCCTATTTCCTGGGGGAAGATCCAGGGGGGGCAGGGGGGGCCACGGCCCCGCCCGCTGGGGGCCTGGAAGGAGAGATAGAAGACACAATTGCCAAGAGACTTAGATCCAAAAAATAACTTTGCCTTGATTTTTGAGTAATATTGTATAACATGTGTATCTGGATTTTTGCAAATGACTGACAGCATTGAACTGAGAATTTAGAAATATGTACTTGTTTTCCCCTTGTAGTTTTATGGAAAATGCTTTTTGTTACCAATTTATTATGAAGCCCCGGAAGGGCCAATGACTTCGACGCGAAAGCTCTAAAAATTTCTTTGTATCCCTTACCCTACCCTATCTGAAAAAATTGTAAAAACCAATAAAACTTTTTCAATATAAAAAAAAACAAACTACATAGGTCTAGTATATGGATATTATCTTGACCTGGTAGGAAAACTACATGGATATACCTATGTCATTTCTCCTGAGTCAAGATAATCTTCATCTTGCCTGTTGAAGTTAAACAAACAGTGGGGAAAATGCCCACATTCTTTTCAGCACATTATCTTGCTTCCTTATTCTTACTTAATGCTACCTCATCCATAATACAATCCTCTTTTCCTTCATTATTTTTAAGTGTAAAGAAGGAGGAAATGGTACACAGAAGGTGAGAAATCGTGGAGAAAGTATGGCAATAGATGATTGGTGAGGATGAAAAGTGGAGCATTTATACCTTTGTTGGTGGGCGTTAGCAGTAATGTTCTAAAGTTAGATACCTAAAACTGTTATGGTGAACCTATGGCATGTGTGCCAGAAGTGGCAGGCAGAACCCTCTCTGTGTGCATAGGCTCCATTGCCAGCGGATCTTCTGGTTTCCAGTCGCTTTTAGACTTTTTTTTCAGGCTTTTTTCAGGCCGTGTTTGGGCTGTTTTCTAAGCTATTGTCAGTTTTTGGGGGGCTAAAAACACCTTGAGAATGACCTGAAAACACACCCCCTCAAGAAAATGGCCCCAAAATGGCCTACAAACTGCTAAAAAACAGGCATGTGCGTACCAGCCAGATGGAAATTATGCCCTTGTTCCTCTCAAAAAATTAAGACTATAAACCAAACAATAAACAGAGATTAAGAATTTTACATAATTAGATTCATTTTTATTTCGCTATCACATCTTCTGACAGATGGGGGTCATAAAATTGACTTATTATTCCTCTACTTTTCTTTATCAAGAAATCAACATTTAAAAAATAATATTAGCAAATTACAAGCAATATTACAAAAATCTCTTCCTCATCTCAAAAAAGCAAGTCAATTCACAGAATCAGAGGGAAAAACCTGTGAGAAAATATTGTAATGCAGTGTGTTTTAGTTGAAACATCTAAGAAACCATGTCACACCCTTGATTAGAATACTCTATCCCAAGTAGTTATTTCTTTTTTCCATCTAATGGCAGATAATATTCTCTGAAAATTTTGTTTCTGGAAAAATCTGTTTCCCCCCCCCCCCTACACACACACATCATTGTTAATAAGCATATTAACATCATTATTTTCATTTTCTACAGGCTTGTTAATACCTCAGATGTAGCTTTAAAAAAACTACAATCAGAGAGTTTGTTCTTAGTATAGGGCAGGTAGGATATTGTCTTCCAAATCTATTCTATCTATTTGAAATCCATAGCAAAATTAGAAACAAAATTGGGATATATTATGAAGTAAATAAAAAAAATGCATGAATAGGAGTACTCCACAAACCATTACAGTATTGCATGCTCTTTTTATTTATTGATTAATTAATTTATATATAATAAATCTCATTAAATGTTCATGCTTACCTGATAGGACAGTCAAATTTCGCACAGAACTGAGTGCAGATGTTGGCTCCTGGTTCATCTCATTCCTATGTTGGTACCCACATGAATATTGACCAGCAAAATCTTGTGAAATATTGAGTTTATATATACCCAGGTGAAGTGTTGCTTTTCGGACTGAAAGAAGGATCTTATCTTTGCAAAAAAAAAATCTTGTCACCATACCCGCTGAAGGATGCATGCACAACAGCACAACTGAATCTCCCATATATCCTGATCCTGCATCGACAAATAGCTCTGGAGAAGGAAGTTTACCTAAAGTAATGAATAAAGCAAAAACAATCTTTTTTCTGTGTAATACTTTTCAAGTCTTTTTTATTTCTGATTATTAAACAGACTCAGACATACCTGAAGAGTTACAGAGGTCCACATCTTGATTGCCTGAAACGTTGTCTAAACAGCAGTGAATGGTGATGAAAGCATCTGTAATGATATCATTGTATTAAAATCCAGGAGATATTTTGCATAGAAACTTCATAATATCCCAAATCTATTTTCTTAATGTTTGCAAAAATAGTAATTTTATGATACAATAATTACACAGAGAAAGATATAAATCCACTTGTATGTTTATCCTCTTCAGTCATTGGAGACAAGAGAGAAGAGGGGAGGAAAGGAGAGGAGAAAAGTAAAGAAAAGATTTTCCTCAAATTGGATGCATTACACTCCATAGTGTGACATCACTAAGCATACATATACACCAGAAGAGATTCATCAGGATTCTTTGTAGCTGTAAATAGTCAAATAAAAAGCAACAAGTGTTCTCTTCCACGCCACTCTTCCACACCACTGTCTTCACTTGACTTGTGGAAATGTTAGAGCTATTCAGACTAGTTGTAGCATTCGAGACTTCTCCTCCAGTACACACCCCATTTGAGGGAGAGCTGAGATATGACCAACTATACCTATCTCTAGTAGTAGAATTACCTTGGAAAGAAACATCCACATTCTTTGAATTTAGCTTTAATTTAGAGGCTACTCGGTTCCAATAATTGGGAAACTTATAGTTAAAAACTACAAAAAAAAGAAATCACAAGCAGCTTGAAAATAGATAAATACTGTCTATATAAAAATCTTGTTAGAAATAAGATATTTTCTGAGTTAACATGAAGCAAGCTTTCAAATGCTCCTGTTGCCCTGGTTACTATTCCATTATTTCTCAATTATCTCCGATTTATTTATTTTTAATGGCATGATGACAGTCAGTGGAAGTAAATGACCAGACAGTGAGAGAGATCAACACAAGCTTTGTAGAAATACAGAGGTTCCTGAGGCCTGGATGGACACATCCAGGCCTCAGGGATCGAGTGGCTGTGGTTCCCGGCATCATGATATAGTCAGCTGGTTCCATCTCTGACTATGGGGGCGAGTCATTGGCCCCCGCGGATAGGGCTCGCAATTTGGGCATCCTCCTGGATTCCCGGCTATCATTGGATGACCATGTGGCAGGGGTGACCAGGGGGGCCTTTTATCAGGTGCCCCTGATACGCCACTTGCGCCCCTATCTAGATCATGACGCCTTACGCATGGTCACTCAAGCGCTCGTCACCTCCCACCTGGACTACTGCAACGCTCTCTACATGGGGCTCCCCTTGAGGTGCGCCCGGAGGCTCCAGCTACTCCAGAATGCGGCCACATGGGGGATCCTGGGAGTGTCTCGATACTCCCATGTAACACCTCTCCTGCGCGAGCTGCATTGGCTGCCTGTGGCCTTCCGGATGTGCTTCAAGGTGCTAGTAACCATCTTTAAAGCGCTCCATGGCATGGGACCTGGCTACTTGCGGGACCGCCTCCTACCACATACCTCCCTTAGACCTGTCTGCTCCCACAGAGTGGGCGTCCTCAGGGTGCCATCCCCCAGACAATCCCGACGGGTGGCCCCCAGATGGAGAGCTTTCTCTGGTGGGGCCTGCCCTCTGGAATGACCTACCCCCCAATCTTCGTACCATCACAGACCTATGCCTCTTCCACCGGGCATTAAAGATACATCTATTTCAAGAAGCCAGCCTGGCTTAGTTTTTAATGGGTAATAGTTTTAATTGATTTTAACCCTTTTGTAATCGAAATTTCAAGCCCAGACTTTAATTTAATTCATTTTTAACTGTTTGTACTGTATTGTATTATATTTTTATAATTCTGTGCACCGCCCTGAGTCCCTTCGGGGAGATAGGGCGGTATATAAATTTGACAAATAAATAATACATACATACATATATACACACCACACATACAAACACACACACACACACACACACACACACACACACACACACACACACACAAATTCATCAGCCCATAATGGATAATGTCTTGATTCTCAATGGTTCACGATTTTACTGTGTGACTCCACAAAAAGATAAAGCTTTTAGAATGTTGCATTTGGAATAGCAGTAGAAAGAATTGTGAATACTTTGGAACAGATTATATTTGCTGTATTAATGTATGCATTCTTAATATTTGTGTCATTTCTGTAACTGTATAATTTTATAAAGTAAATATATATTTATTTTATTTATTTATTTATTTTTTTATTTATATTTATATCGCGCCCTTCTCCACAGAGGACCCAGGGCGGCACACAGGAAATTTAAAAACATACAAAAGTAAAAAAAATAAATACATAATTTAAAATATATATTAAATTACCTGATCCTATGCTAAAAACCAAATTATTAAAATACCCAATTTAAAACTTTCTAAAAGTCCCCATGGGAGGTTAGGCTAGGCCGGCTTGTTGGAAAAGGTATGTCTTTAGACATTGGCGGAAGAGGTGGAGGTCGGTGATGGTGCGTTATTCAGGGGGTAGGTCGTTCCAAAGGGCTGGGCCCGCCACAGAGAAGGCTCTTCCCCTAGGTGTCGCCAGTCAGCATTGTCCGGCCTACGGCACCCTGAGAAGGCCCTCTCTGTGGGAGCGTATCGGTCTAAGGGATGTATGGGGCAGGAGGCAGTCTCGCATATAACTAGGCCCTGAGCCATGGAGCGCTTTAAAGATGGTCGTCAGAACCTTGAAGCGCACCCAAAAGGCCACAGGAAGCCAATGCAGCTCGCGCACGATCGGTGTTATGTGGGAGCATCTGGTGGCTCCCGTAATTACCCGCGCGGCTGCGTTTTGGACTAGTTGTAGCTTTCGAGTGCACCTCAAGGGAAGCCCCATGTAGAGAGCATTACAGTAGTCGAGTCGGGATGTCAGAGCTTGAGCAAAAGGCAGCCCGGTCCAGTAAGGGGCGCAATTGGCGCATCAGGCGTACCTGATGAAACGCCCCCCTGGCCACGGCTGCCACATGGTCCTCCAAGGACAGCCGGGAATCCAGGAGGACACCCAAATTGCGCACCCTCTCCACGGGGGTCAGTGTTTCACCCCCAATGGCCAGAGTTGGAGTAATCTGGCTGAACCGGGGTCCCGGAAACCACAGCCACTCAGTCTTGGCAGGGTTGAGCTTGAGTTTGTTACCACCCATCCAGATCCGTACGGCCTCCAAACACCGGGACAGCAGTTCGGCGGCATCGTTGGGGTGGTCTGGGGTGGATATGTACAGCTGAGTGTTGTCAGCGTACAGATGGTACTCCACCCCAAAACCACGGATGATCTCACCCAGCGGCTTCATATATGTGTTAAACAGGAGGGGCGAGAGGACCGACCCCTGAGGAACCCCACATAAGAGGGGTCTCGAATTCGACCTCTGCCCTCCCGTCAACACATATTGCGACCGACCAGAGAGGTAGGACGAGAACCACTGCAAAACGGTGCCTCCCAGCCCCAACTCCCCCAGTCGGTGCAATAAGATACCATGGTCGATGGTATCAAAAGCCGCCGAGAGGTCTAATAGGACTAGCATAGAGGAATAACCTATATCCCGCGCCCTCCAGAGATCATCAACCAACGCGACCAATGTTGTCTCGGTGCTGTGACCGGGTCGGAAGCCGGACTGGCGCAGGTCTAGATAATCAACTTCCTCCAGGTGTCGCGGAAACTGTTGGGCTACCACACTCTCAACATCCTTCACCAAAAAGTGAAGGTTGGAGACAGGACAATAGTTTTCCAACAATGCTGGGTCCAGGGACGGCTTCTTGAGGATGGGCCTCACTACCGCCTCTTTCAAGATGGCAGGTAAGGACCCCTCACTCAAAGATGTGTTGACAATGCCCTGGAGCCAGCCTCGTGTCGTCTCCCAGGATGCCAGTACAAGCCAGGAGGGACACGGGTCCAATAAACATGTGGTCGCCCTAAGTTTCCTTGACAACCTGTCCATATCCTCGGTGGTAACAAAATCAAACTCCTCCCAAGAAGGAACCTCAAGACTAGTCTCGGACAGTCCCACAGGACCACTGTCGATGGAGGGTAGCTCATTCCAAATCCGAGTGATTTTCTCCTGCAGATAAATCCCAAATTCCTCTGCTCGCCCTTGCAGAGGGGCTTCCCGCGGCCTCTGGTGAAGGAGGGAGCGGGTCACCCCAAACAGGGCGGCAGGGTGGTTATCTGCGGATGCAATAAGGGTGGCACAATACATGCTGGGAAAACATTGCTGAGAAGCTAAATATATAATAAGTTAAAATTATTTTAAGTACATTAATGAAACCTCAGAGGAAGGATGTGTCAGGCTATTTTTTACCTCAAAATTATAATTATTGAAGGTTTGAGAAGCATGATTGTCTGTCTGTCTGTCTTCCTTCCTTCCTTTCTTTCTTTTGGATGTGGGGGCATAACTACTGTGTCCCCCCACACATAGCAACTAAGTCTGTCAATGAGAGCTATTTGAACTCTGAAATTTGTTGTGTGAACAACAAGGAGACAGGAAGCAGACTTTTTTAGCCAATAAATGAAAGTGAAACTGCTTGTGTTTTGCTAGCATTTACTGCTACCTTGGAAAATCTGCTTTTGGTAATGTATTGTATATTATATTATTATTTTAAATCCTGCTGAATAAGTTACTGTGCTTTTTGAATGTGATTGTTGCTGCAAACTCTGACCAGCCATGTCAGCTTCAGCACTTATTGCAGCCTGATTCAGCACAGCTGATTGGCAGGTGAATTGGACTGCCGAAATACTGCCAATCACTCTAAATAATGCTAATTCTAATAAAAATTAATTAATGCTAATTCTAATAAAACATTATTATGTTAGCTTTTTGTGAATTCTAATAATGCAAATACCAGGGTTTTTGTGATAATAATATTTCTTTTCCTTTTTTTTTTACCATTTTCACAATTCCTCTGGACTATCTTTATTTTTATAACAGCAAAATACAAATATTTGAAGTTTAATAAATGGTTATTAAAAATACCTTATAATCTCTTCTTTTTCAGATTCAAGTCAGCTATTTCTGTCTTCTCTTAAAATCCATAAACAAACAAGCAAATCATCTCCAGCATGGGAAGAACTGTGGAGACTGAATGTGAATCAGCATTCTGCCAAGACATGGGAGAGACCATCTCTCCTTTGTGTATGTGAATGTACATTTGACTCTCTGGGAATGTATATTGTGTATTTGATCTCTTTCACAGTTTGTGAGGGCTCCACCCACAAGAATCATATTTTATATAATGACATGCTCAATAGTTTCTCAGAAGTTTAAAATAAAAAAAGCATCATAAACAAGTTTTAAATGAACAATAGTATATTTCACATGTCCTATATATAATAACCCTGTTTCGATTTTGCAGTATTATACAGGGAGACATATATTTGTCTTCATTCATGAATAGGATTTTAGGTGGGTTTTTGCTTTTGTTTTGTTTTTTAACTTAGGTTCAGAGAAGTTTTATTTTACAAATAACACTTAGACATATATATTGCTTCACAGTGCTTTACAGCCCTCTCTAGGTGGTTTACAGTGTCAGGGTATTGTCCCCAACAATCTCTCATTTTATTGACCTCTGGAAGATGGAAGGCTGAGTCAACCTTGGAAACCTCAAACAGTCAGTTCTTTTTTTTTAAGTTTTTTATTTTTATAAATGTATCAAATCAATGCGGGAACAGTGTGGCACCTGGGTGTCATACATTCTAATACGAATAAAACTAATAGTTAATAATTATTACAATCAATTAACATATATTTCTAATAATAATTCGAGAGGTGGCGGAAAAGGAAATTGAGGGGTTTTTTAGAGGTTTTTTTAATTCAGTTTTTAAGGGGTTCTGGGGTGGGGGGAGGGTTTTATTCAGTCAGAGGAGGGTCAAGATATAGGGCCGGCTGGCGGAAGTAGGATAAAGGAGGGGTCCTCTAGGGAGGGGGGATCAGGGGTCATCTCTATTGAGGGCCGTCCCATTCGGTTGGTCTTGGGGAGGGGCGGGGGCGGTGGGAGACAGGATGTCCATCGTGGGTCAGGGGCTCGTGGTCGCTGGTTATGGGCGATCGCTTGCCCCAACCCCCTGTGCTCCACTCGTGGGCTAGGCGTTCAGGGATCACAGAGCCGGGGCCCTAGGCTGATGTTCTGCAACGCCAGGTCCGTGATGAATAAAGCCCCCCTCATAAATGACCTTGTGTCAGAGGGGGACCCAGACCTGGTGGGAATCACGGAAACCTGGTTGGGCCCCGAGGGGGGTTTACCCCTCGTGGAAATGTGCCCACCAGGCTACCGTGCATTTCATCAGCCTAGGGCCCTAGGCAGGGGTGGGGGGTGGGGGTTATTGTTAAGGACAGTCTGGAACCGAAGGAGACCACTGTGCCTCAGATGACCGGCTGTGAGTCCCTCTTCGTGAAGTGGGGCCTAGGGAGGCAGTTGGGCTTGCTGATTGTATACCTGGCTCCCTGCTATGTAACAGCAGCCCTGTCTGAGCTACTCAAGGTGATCGCTGCGATGGCGGTGGAAACCCCCAGACTGGTAGTCATGGGGGACTTTAACTTGCCGTCGGCGGGCGAAACCTCCGAGGCAGTTCGGGAGTTCATGGTTTCCATGACGGCTATGGACCTGACCCAAGTAGTTCAGGGCCCCACTCACGAAGGGGGACACACGCTGGATTTGACACACGCCGCAAGAGATCTTCTCGATCCGAAACTGACCGAACACTAGTGAGAGACCATATTAGGACTTACTTAGTGGCATTAAGGGTGGCCAAACGTGAGTATTGTGCCACCCTTATCGCATCCACGGAAAACCGCCCTGCCACCCTGTTTTGGGGTGACCCAATCCCTCCTTCATCTGAGGCCGCAGGAAGCCCCTTTGCAGGGTCGAGCAGAGGAATTTGGAGAGTTTCTGCAGGACAAAATCATTCAGATTTGGAACGAGCTGCCCTCCACTGAAAGTGATCCAGTCGATTTGTCCGGTGCTGGTCTTGAGATAACACCATGGGAGGAGTTTGATTTTGTTACTACCGAGTATTGTCCCCAACAATCCCCAACAGGTTGTGGAGGAACCTTAGAGCCACCACATGTTTATTGGATCCGTGCCCCTCTTGGCTTGTACTGTCATCCTGGGAGGTGACGCGAGGCTGGCTCCAGGGCATTGTGAATTCATCTCTGAGAGAGGGGTCCTTGCCTTCCGTCTTGAAAGAGGCGGTGGTGAGGCCCCTCCTCAAGAAGCCATCCCTGGACCCAGCATTATTAGAAAACTATCGTCCCGTCTCCAACCTTCACTTTTTAGTGAAGGTTGTTGAGAGTGTGGTGGCCCAACAGTTCCCTCAACACCTGGAGGAAATTGATTAGCTAGACCCGCGCCAGTCCGGCTTCCGACCCGGACATAGCACTGAGACGGCAATGGTCGCGTTGGTTGATGATCTCTGGAGGCCGCGGGATAGAGGGTGTTCCTCTATCCTAGTCCTATTAGACCTCTCAGCGGCTTTTGATACCATCGACCATGGTATCTTATTGCACCGATTGGGGGGGTTGGGGCTGAAAGGCACCGTTTTACGGTGGTTCTTGTCCTACCTCTCTGGTCGGTCGCAATGGGTGTTGGCAGGAGGGCAGAGGTCGTCCCCGAGGCCCCTCACATGTGGGGTTCCTCAGGGGTCGGTCCCCTCACCACTTCTGTTCAACACCTAGATGAAGCCGCTGGGCGAGATCATCCGTGGCTTTGGGGTGGAGTACCATCTGTATGCTGACGACACTCAGTTGTACATATCCACCCCAAATCACCCCAACGATGCCATCGAGGTGCTGTCCTGGTGTTTGGAGGCCGTACATATCTGGATGGGTAGTAACAAACTCAAGCTCAACCCTTCCAAGACTGAGTGGCTGTGGTTTCCGGCTCCCTGGTTCAGCCAGATAAGTCCAACACTGGCCATTGGGGGCGAACAACTAGCTCCCGTGGAGAGGGCGTGCAATTTGGGCGTCCTCCTGGATTCCCGGCTGTCCATGGAGGACCATGTGGCGGCTGTGGGCAGGGGGGCGTTCTATCAGGTTCGCCTGATACGCCAGTTGCGCCCCTTACTGGGCCGGGGGGACCTTCGCACAGTCACTCAAGCACTTGTGACTTCTCGGCTGGATTACTGTAATGCTCTCTACATGGGGCTCCCCTTGAGGTGCACTCGAAAGCTACAGCTAGTCCAGAACGCAGCCGCGTGGGTGATTATGGGTGCCCCAAGGCATGCCCACATAACACCTCTCCTGTGCGAGCTGCACTGGCTGCCTGTGGCATTTCGAGTGCGCTTCAAGGTGTTGACGACCATCTTCAAATCGCTCCATGGCTCGGGACCTAGCTATATACGAGACCGCCTTCTGCCCCATACATCCCTTCGTTCGATCCGCTCCCACAGAGAGGGCCTTCTCAGGGTGCCGTCAGACCGGTTTCATTTTAAAGAAAATTCTGCGGACCGGCTGGCCTAGAGAAGGAGGAGGGAAGGGGGAACAGGCGGCACATGTGCGCTGGGGGAAGTCAGCTCACTTGGCCCTCTAGGGTCTCCAATGGTGCGAATGGCTGCAAATGGCATGCGGGGGGGGGAGTCGGCTCACTTGGCCCTCTAGGGCAGGGGTCCCCAACCTTTGCAACTTTAAGTCTGAAGGACTTCAGCTCCCAGACTTCTCCAGCCAGCTTTGCAACACCTTGAAGCACACCCGGAGGGCTACAGGCAGACAGTGCAGCTCGCACAGGAGAGGTGTTATATGGGAGTATCGTGAAACTCCCAAAATTCCCCACGCAGTCGCATTCTGTACTAGCTGGAGCACCTCAAGGGGAGCCCCATGTAGAGAGCGTTACAGTAGTCCAGGCGGGAAATGACGAGAGATTGAGTGACCGTGCGTTAGGCACCTCAATCTAGAAAGGGGCGCAACTGGCATATCAGGTGAACCTGATAAAAGGCCCCCCTGTCACGGCCATCACATGGTCGTCTAAGGACAGCCATGAGTCCAGGAGGATGCCCAGATTGCACGCCCTTTCCGTGGGGACTAATGACTCACCCCCGATAGCCAGAGATGGCACAAGCTGGCTATATCGAGACACCGGTAACCATAGCCACTCGGTCTTGGACAGGTTGAGTCGAAGCTTGTTCCTCCCCATCCAGACCTGCACGGCCTCCAGACACTGGGACATCACTTCGACGGCATCGTTGGGGTGGTCAGGGGTAGAGATGTACAGCTGAGTATCATCAGCATACTGATGGAACTCTACCCCAAAACCACGGATTATCTAACCCAGCGGCTTCATATAGATGTTGAACAGGAGGGGGGAGATGACCAACCCCTGAGGCACCCCACACATGAGGGGCCTTGACATTGACCTCTGCCCTCCTGCCAACACAAATTGCGACCGGTCGGAGAGGTAGGAGGAGAGCCACTGCAGAACGGTGCCTCCCACCCCCAACCCCTCCAGCCCGTGCAATAAGATACCATGGTTGATGATATCGAAAGCCGCTGAGAGGTCTAATAGGACCAGGACAGAGGAATAGTCTCTGTCCCAAGCCCTCCAGAGATCATCTACCAGCCCTCCAAAGATCATCTACCAAATAGATCTTTAACCTGGTTAACCAAACAGGTAGCTTGAGGTGGAAGGAAATAGAAAAATAGATTTCTTCCTTTCCTTTCCTTCCATTGCCTCCCTCCCCCTTACTCCCTTCTTTCCTTCCCTCCCTCCTACCCTCCATCCCTCTTTCTTTTTCTTCCTTTCCTTCCTTTCCTTCCTTCTTTCACCCCTCCTTTCCTCCTCCCTCCCCCTTCTTTCCTTCACTTCCTCCCTCCCACCCTCCATTGATCTTTCTTTTTCTATTTTTCTTTCTCTTTCTCTGTTTTTTTGTCTCTCTCTCTCTCTCCCTCTCTGTATCTGTCTCTCTCTCCTCCCTCCACCCATCTCTGTCACTCTGTGTGTGTGTGTGTGTGATTCCCTCTCTCCCTCCCTCTCTCTATTTCTGTCTCTCTAAGTCTGTCTCTCTGTGTGTCTGTCATTCTCTCTCTCCCTCCCCCCTGGAGAGTGCCGACTGGCGACACCCGGGGAAGAGCCTTCTCTGTGGTGGGCCCAGCCCTTTGGAATGACTTACCCCCTGAACTTTGCACCATCTCCGACCTCCGCCTCTTCCGCAAGTGTCTAAAGACACATCTGTTCCATCTAGCCGGCCTAGCATAACCTCCATTACTGACTCTTAGATAGTTTTTAAATTTTGGGATTTTAATTTGGTTTTAGCGCAAGATTTTACTAGAATAAGTTTTTTAAAATTTTATATGTTTTATATGTATTTTTAATATTTCTGTGCGCTGCCCTGAGTCCGTTTGGAGAAGGGCGGGGTATAAATTTAATAAAATAAATAAAAATAAATAAATGTATTTTCCGCCTAGTTTATTTCATCAATCACTATTATATTCATTTTTGACTCCTCTTTATCCTCTTTTTCCTTCATTTATTCTGTTGACTCTTCCCTTTCCTGGACATTTTGGTCTTTGCTTATCATTACTCATATGGTATTCTCCATTTTTTCCATAATCTACTTAAATCCTTTTTCATGACATATTTTGTATTTTGAAAAAGTAATCTCCATCAAAATCCCACTCATTTTCTCCTTATTAAGTATTTTATTTTTAAAAAAATCAACTTTTATCCAACAGTCCAAGAACTATTTATTCAGTCCTTAAGTTATCCTTCAAAGAGTACACTAGTCCCAACTTTTTATGTCCCATAAGTAAATAATCAGTTCCATTTAGATAGTCCCAGAGGTTATATGAAGCCTCTTTGGGTCCCCTTTGCAGATTCAATCTTCTAGTATAACATTCAAATGTCTCTTTAATCAGATATCTTCTTCATTTTAATATTTGGGTCTTCATAAGGAAATTAAAAGCAATCCATTGGATCTGTGGTGGGTTTCAATTTATTTTACTACTGACTCACTCATGTGCTCGCTTGCACAACATTTCTGTGCATGTGAAGAAGTATTCAGGTGGGTGGGCAGTGTCTCCCGCCGCCACCACTACCGGTTTGCCCGATCCAGGGCACACTGGCAGAAACCCACTTCTGCAATGGATATTCACACTGACTTTCATATGATTATTTCCAGATTTGTAATTTTTCCTTTCGTTAGTATGTGGCACTCTCCACTTAAATTTTAGTTTACTAGTTGATAGTCATTTTAGTTATAAAACAGTTATAAAAGTAGGATAAGTTTATAGGTAAATAATTGCAGCATTTTAAAATGCCTTCCCAGTACTATCCAATCTTCCCAATTTAGGAATCCAATTTTCTGTATATTTCAAAATATATTAATTTATTGTCTTGAGCCTTACTTTTCTGGTCAGGTATTTCCTCAGAATGCTTCAGAATGCCTAGATGCCATTTACACACATAGTTCTGAGCAAATAATTGTAAATTGTTTCTTGGGGTTAGATTTAAGCAGGAAAAAAAATTCTCTCCTCAGTTCCAACACAATTCATCTACTCCACTCACTCAAGGCTCTCCGCTATGTAGCAGCAGCCCTGCCCGAGCTCCTGGAGGTGATCGCTACGGTGGCAGTTGAGACCCCCAGACTTTTAGTCATGGGGGACTTTAATCTGCCATCGGTGGGCGAATCATCCGAGGTAGCTCGGGAGTTCATGGCTTCCATGACGGCCATGGACCTGACCCAATTAATTCAAGGCCCCACTCACAAGGGTGGACATACGCCGGATCTCATCTTTGTCTCTGGCCAATGGAAGAGTGATCTGGGTACAGGGGATATAGTCATCACGCCCTTGTCATGGTCAGATCACTCACTTCTCCGGCTCGACTTTCCAACCGCTACTCCCCTCCGCGGGGAGGCGGAACCTGAGTCATCAATTTGGTTCCGCCCCAGGCGCCTGATGGACCCTGATGGGTTCCAGGCGGCGCTTGGGCCACTTCCTTTACCCCTGACCCGCGCCCCGATGTAGGACCTTGTGGCCGCATGGAATAGTGCGGCCACAGGAGCCTTGGATCGGGTCGCGCCCTTGTGGCCTCTCTTGTGGCGGCGAGCCACCCTGGCTCCTTGGTTTACCGAGGAGACCTTGTAGATTTTCTATTCCAACGATCAAGCAGAAAACCATTTCCAACAGATGACAGTCCAGTCTCTTCCAATAAACAAGGATTGGATTAAAGTTACTAATACAAGAAAACATAATTTCCAATTAATTATTTTAATAAATTTTACATATGTTTCCTATGTCATGTCATCTTTTGTTTTTTATTTTATAATTTTATCCTTTCCTTCTTTTTGAAAGTAATGTTTTATATTGGATTTTTTGCCATAATAAAGTTTTGGTACGCATTCAAAAGTTCTGATCAGCTCTCATAATTAACTAAAATTCTGGACTCTTTTGAGGACTTCTGGTTGATGTCACAGCATTTGCAGAGCACAAAGAGCTTTCGGCCCGGGCATAGCACCGAGACGGCATTGGTCGCGTTGGTTGATGATCTCTGGAGGGCCAGAGATGGGGGTTGTTCCTCCATCCTGGTCCTATTAGACGTCTCGGCGGCTTTCGATACCATCGACCATGGTATCTTATTGCATCGGCTGGGGGGTTTGGGGGTGGGAGGCACCGTTTTACGGTGGTTCTCCTCCTACCTCTCTGGCCGATCGCAATTTGTGTTGACAGGAGAGCAGAGGTCGACCTCGAGACTGCTCACATGTGGGGTGCCTCAGGGGTCGGTCCTCTCACCTCTCCTGTTCAACACAAATATGAAGCCGCTGGGTGAGATCATCCGTGGTTTTGGGGTAGAGTATCACCTCTACGCTGATGATACACAGCTGTATATATCTACCCCAAACCACCCCAACGATGCCGTAGCGGTGATGTGCCAGTGCCTGGAAGCCGTGCGGATCTGGATGAGAAGTAACGGACTCAGGCTCAACCCGACCAAGACCGAGTGGCTGTGGTTTCCGGCTGCCCGATTCAACCAGCTGATTCCATCGCTGGCCATAGGGGGCGAACATCTTGCCCCTGTGGATGGGGCTCGCAACTTGGGTGTCCTCCTGGATACCCGGCTGTCCATGGAAGATCAAGTGACAGCCGTGGCCAGGAGGGCGTTTTACCAGGTACGCCTGGTACGCCAGTTGCGCCCCCTATTGGATCGGGATGCACTCATGCTCTCGTGACATCCTGACTGGACTATTGTAACTCTCTCTACATGGGGCTCCCCTTGAGGTGCACCCGGAGACTTCAGATGGTTCAGAATGCAGCCGCGCAAGCAATAATGGGAACCGCAAGGTTTACCCACGTAACACCTCTCTTGCGCGAGCTGCACTGGCTGCCTGTCATCTTCCGGGTGCGCTTCAAGGTGCTAGTCGTCATCTTCAAAGTGCTCCATGGCTTGGGACCTAGCTATCTGCAGAATCAGATCCTGCCCCATACATCCTCACGGCCGATTCGCTCCCACAGAGAGGGACTTCTCCGGGTGCCATCCACCAGACTTTGTCAGTGGGTGATGCCCAGGGGAAGGGCTTTCTCTGTGGCGGGCCCAGCCCTCTGGAACGACCTTCCCCCCGACATTAGAACAACCACGGACCTCCGCTCCTTCCGTCTAAAATTAAAAACACATCTTTTCTGCTTGGCTGGCCTAGGGTAGTCTCTTTTATTATGGGATTTTAGTAATTTAAATTGGGAATTTTAGCGCAGGGTTAATTGTTTAATTTGCCTTTTAGTTATTTATGTATATTTATTGTATTGTATTTTTAACTTCCCTGTGCACCGCTCCAAGTCCCCCCGAGGAGAGGGAGCGGTCTATAAATTAAATTATTATTAATTATTATTAATTATTAATTATTATTATTATTATTATTATTATTATTATTATTATTATTATTATTATTATTATTATTATTATTATTATTATTATTATTATTATTATTATGTTCTTCAGTTGTCCCAGCTTTGTGATAGCCATCTTTAGGCCACCTCTTCTTCTTGCCATGGCTGAGAAAGAAAAAGAATCCTGGGCCAGGCAGGAGAGCTGCATCTCTCCTCAACCTCACAGGGTGCCTCTCTTTGTTTCACTGCCCCTATAGGCCAGCTTTGGCTCCCTCCAGAGCCCACAAACAGGAAGAAACATGCTCTTTGTGTCTGCAAATGCTGTGACATCAACCAGAAGTCCCCAAAAGAGTCCAGAATTTTAGTTAATTATGAGAGCTGATCAGAACTTTTGAATGCGTACCAAAACTTTATTATGGCAAAAAATCCAATATAAAACATAAAAGTAAAGAAAGGCATGATGAAGATTCTAAATTCTAAAACGTAGGTGAATACTTGCAATGCAGCAGTGTATAAGATTTTTTTTTTCCTAAGCGAAATCAGATGAGAACTGTTTCTATCTTGCATGCAAATAAGGAACTGAAAACAGGGAACAAATAACCAATTATGGTGTCATCTAAAACCTCTTCATCCTGAAGCAG
This sequence comes from Rhabdophis nuchalis, assembly GCA_039707465.1. Taxonomy (NCBI): domain Eukaryota; kingdom Metazoa; phylum Chordata; class Lepidosauria; order Squamata; family Natricidae; genus Rhabdophis; species Rhabdophis nuchalis. Next base: position 143,897,954 of record CM077647.1, read on the forward strand.
CAGCAGTTGATGTGTAACCTAATGTAGTAGAAGGCGAGCGACAGTTTGCAAGTGGCTCACTTTGTAATGACACACTTGTTGTGGCTCTGTCTTTTTTGTGAGTATAATTAAGATTAATAGTGTGTTTTTTCAAGGTTGAATGAGGTTCCAGTATAAATGATTGTGTACATATGTTTTTGTGTATTCAGTTCATGCTTTTGTATCCTTAAAAATGTAGAAATTCTCATGTCAGATATGAACATTTTTATTGTCTCTAGTCCACATTAACTCTTCATTATTGGTGTGAATCTCGTTAACATTTCTTATGTTTTCCTCATTTAGGCTAAAACCAAGAACTTGGATTGAAGAAGTAAAGTTTAAAAACTTTAGGATACTTGACCAGTATTATTTTATGGTTTACACATTCTGACAATAAAAAAAAAACCAGTGTTTTATCCATCTGACTCTTGAAATTATAGATGTCTAAAGAAAATTGCTTTGAATTTAGTGTGAGGTATTCATAGGAATGTAGAATCAGAGTGTTGCATCATTTAATTTTAAAAGCATGTTGCAGTCTCCATGAATGACTTTTTCAAGAAATATGTCTAAATCTAAACAAGAGTTTAACACCTTTTAACCTGCCAGCAAGATCTATGTATGTGTATTTTGTTGCAATGTAGGCATATTAGACAGAGGCCAGTCACAAGTATAGTAACATCTTATTTAAAGATACATGTTAATATTTGTATTTTGAAAAATAATATAATAATGAATGAATATTTATTAATGTTTCATAGAGATACTAATAATCTTTATACAATTCAAGATTTGGACTTACATTATATCAAAAATTTATCCAATCTCTTCTCTAAAACGTTCAGTTTTGAACCATTCACAACTTCTGGAGGCAAGTTGATTAATTGTTCTAAATGTCAGGAAATTTTTCCTTAATTCTAAGTTTATTTATTTTTATTTATTTATTTATTTATTTATTGCATTTCTATACTGCCCTATCTCCCAACATGGGACTCAGGACAGTGAACAGGAACTATGAAATATAAAAAAGTACAAACAGTCAAAATAATTAAAACTAAGATTAAATAGAATTTTGCCCATGCTAAGAACATTAATTAAAATCCAGTTAAAATAGTAAAATAGCTATACCAGCTATGCCAGGCCGGCCAAATGAAAAATGTTAATATCTATCTGATCTTTATAGGAAGTATTATATAGAAAGTTTATTTTAAAATACTTCAAAATAGTACTTCTGTTAAGCTTCTTTCTTTAATTAGAATTAAAGTAAATATGTATCTGAAATTTGCCAGGCAATGAAAGTTCCTATATAGATATCATGTCAAAACTCTTAGGCCAAAACACACATTCCCTGTTTTCCTTTGTACCAAGTGTTTTAATTATTCCATTTCATTCCAACCTGTAGATCACAGCAAACTGAGTTTAATAACGAGATTTGGAATCACAGTTGCTTCCATTCCTATCTTTGTTGGAATCTGTTATGGGTTGAGAAAAATGGTAATATACCAGCTAACGTTGTTTAAAAATAATACTATTAACCTTTGAAACAGTACCTATTATCTTTATTTGAGCAAACAGTAGATAACTTTTTTGGTTTTCTCACTTTCTCATTGCATAAATCTCCTATGCTCCTTTTACTGAATTCAGAGTCAATGGACAACATTTTCCTAAAGATATCCTCCTGAAATTATAGTCTTTTACTTAACAATAGTTCATTTAGAGACCATTAAAATCTACAACAGCCATGAAAATGTGACAATTTTTCACTTACAACTATTGCGGCGTTCCTAGGTCACATAATCAAAATCCAGATGCTTAGCAACTGACTCATATTTAGGATGGTTGCGGTGTCCCAGGTTTGTGATGACCTTCTGTGAGCATCTGGCAAAATTTTGGGTTCAGTTCTGGTTGTAAGTCAAGGAATAACTGTATGGGCAAAATGTCCCATGCAATCCAAGTCAAACATTTATAAACAGCCCACGCCCACATCTCAATCAAAATGGTAAGGCAATTTCTGGGTTTGTAACATTTGTAAGCTGTCATTAAATCTACCTGGTTTGCTACATCACGGTCAAATCAGTCTTTCAGCCTAGGATGAGAGGATTTGCCTATAAACTGCTGTTAAACTAATAGGAATCCCAGTGGAATTGACTAATCTAGCTGGGAGAAAGGCAAGAGCTACCTGATGTAATAGTGGAAATTACAATATCAATGATACAAAGCAGGGAAGTCTCTCTTTTTCCTTGCAGAATTCATCTTTATTCCATATTTGAATTTCAATAGAATTCAAAACTTAAAATTATAATGTGTCAACTTCAGTTCATATCTCATAATACAAAGGGAAAATTCTACTAGTTCCTCATTCTCTCTTTTTTCTTCATCTAAATATAGGTAGTCCTTGACATATGACCACAATTGAGCCCAAAATTTATGTTGTTTAGGGAGACATTTGTTAAATAAATTTTGCCCCAGATCTTTCTTTTTTCAGTTGCTAAGTGCATTTCCATTCTATAAGATCTAACATTTCAGTTGATGGCTTAACATATGGCTGTTAAACTAATTTGTTTAAATGCATACTATAGCCCCCTCTCTCTCTCTCTCTCTCTCTCTCTTTCTCAGGTATAAAAAAAAGAATAGCACAATTGAACAACAATCAATCATGTATCATTAGCTGGTTGCTGTAGAAGATTATGAGAAATACTTTCCCATTTGTTCAAGATTTTCACTCTTTGAAATCTAAGATTTCTGATGATGTCTTCATTTTCCATTATAATCAATATGACACTGCAATATGTTATTATAATATGATTAAATATATACTACATGTTCTACATTCAACAGAGTTATTTTGGTGTAAAAATATTTTTTTAAATTCTGTTTCTTATGTGTTATCATAAATACAGATGGGGATACAAAATGCTTTAAAATAATTCATCTGGCTAATAAGAATGAAGTCTTCTTCAATCTCTGGGACAAGATGTTCATAATTAAAATAAATATTATATAGAGATAATGGTAAAGGTGGTAACCCAACTTCAGCTGCCATGGTACACTTGCTTGTCTGCTTGGCTACCATGCAGTGACACCCTGCCATGAACTCTGTGGAGGGTGGATAGGAAGCGGGATACTTGAGGGGAAACGAAAGCACTGCTGTATCTCCCTGAGACACCCCTTCAAGGCAAGAGAGCTGTAATGCCCAAGTGAGTATTGCTCCAGTATATTTCTTCATAATAAGGAATGTTACATTGAAGGTCGCTTTCCCCACTATCAACATTGCCATGTACACATATCTCTTTTTGCAGTTGTCTGTTCAATTTGATCTTGAAGCTGCTTGACTAGATTCTGGGCAGCTTATATCTCAAAAACAAGAATTTGGCACATTAATATGTTTCAAGGTTAGCAAACAGAAGACAAAGATGTTAACAAACTATAGAAATAGAAAATGTAAACAAAAATGTTTAATAAAGCAGATTTTAAGACTGAGAAGGAGTTAATATACCTGGGTGTCATTATAACAAATATGAACTGCATATTATTTCAAAATAACTATGTTAAGACATGGAATGGAGCCCTGGGTCCTTGCAAGGAGAAGAGCGGGGTATAAATTTGAAATAATAATAATAATAATAATAATAATAATAATAATAATAATAATAATAATAATAATAACAACAACAACAACTATAATAATAATAATAATAATAATAATAATTATAATAATAATAATAATAATAATAATAACAATCTATATAAATAAAAATGTAAAATAGTTTGTACGAATCCACTAATCTCAAATAGTACCGGACCGATTTAAACCAAACTTTCACACAATGTAGCGAAGCACTTCGGATAATAGAATACCAAATCATTTGTGCCTAGCACGCGTGTATCGTGTACAAGGTAGGCACAAATAAAAGTTACTCACTGAACACGGTGTAAGCTCCGTGTAACTCCTCCCATCCGGCTGTACGTCATGGACACGTAACGGCAGAAAACCGCCTTGAAGGAACGTTGCCAGGGGCAACGTGGAAAGCAACACATGCGCCTCCCTGTCTGCCTGCAGCCGCTCTCTTCCACACGCACGCGCACTCGCACACGCACACGCACGCAGGGCCACAGGATCAGAAGCGTCTGAGCCCCGTGTGGTAGTCGCCTGGCGGGCATGTCGGGCAGGGCAGCCGGCCGCGTCTCCACTAGCTCTCTCCGATGGCCACCGAGGTGCACTTTCCGGAGCCGTTGGAGAGAGCTGGTGGGGGCATGGCCGGCTGTCCTGCCCGCGGTGCGCCTGCCGGGCGGCGGGGGCTGCGTGTCGTGGGGCTCGGGGGCGGCGGCGGCGGCGCGGGGCTGGTGGGGGTGGGCATGCGGTGCCCGGACGGCCACACTCACTGTGGGAGTAGGCAGCCCTAGACTCCTCAGCCCGATATGCCGGCCTTTTCGCTACTTGCGGAGGGGAGGGGGGAGACTGATACACAGAGAGACAGAGAGGGAAGGAGAGACGAACAGAGAGATAATGAATGAGAGAGATCGACATGCACACACACAGTGACAGAGAGACAGACACACAGAGAGAATGAGTGAGGGAAAGATAGACAGGCAATCATACGCAAACAGAGTGACAGAGATGGGGAGGAAGGAGAGAGAGAGAGAGAGAGAGAGACAGAGACAGAGAGAATGACAGAGAAAGGCAGAGAAGGAAGGAGGAACAGAGGGACAAAGAGACTAATGACTTTGCCCACCATTGTGTTAGGCACAAGGGAGGGAGGAAGGGAGGGGGGGCCTGGAGGGGGTTGACTGAGGGGGGGGTGGTCTGGGGAAGGGAGGGCTATTTATTTAGGTAGAGGAATATAGAGAGAGGAAGAAATACAGTAGGTAGTTAGGTAAGTAGAGGGATAAACGAGAGGGATGAATACAGCAGGTACAGGTAGATAGGTACAGGTATATAGAGATGAATACAATAGGTAGGTAGGTAGAGGGAGAGAGGGAAGAATACAGTAGGTAGGTAGGTTAGGTAGGTAGGTAGGTAGAGGGATAGATAGTGGGAGAAATACAGTAGGTAGGTAGGTAGGTAAGTACAGGGATAGATAGGGAGAAATAAAGTAGGTAGGTAGGGGGATAGATAGATAGGGAGAAACACAGTAGGTAGGTAGGTAGGCAGGTACAGGGATAGATAGGGAGAAATACAATAGGTAGGTAGGGGGATAGATAGATAGGGAGAAACACAATAGGTAGGTAGGTAGGTAGAGGGAGAGAGGGAAGAATACAGTAGGTAGGTAGGTAGGTAGGTAGGTAGGTAGGTAGGTAGGTAGGTAGAGGGATAGATACTGGGAGAAATACAGTAGGTAGGTAGGTAAGTACAGGGATAGATAGAGAGGGAGAAATACAGTAGGTAGGTAGGTAGGTAGAGGGATAGATAGAGGGAGAAATACAGTAGATAGGTAGATAAATAGAGGGATAGATAGAGAGTAAGAAATACAGTAGGTAGATAGGTAGGCAGGTACAGGGATAGATAGGGAGAAACACAGTAGGTAGGTAGGTAGAGGGATAGATAGGGAGAAATACAATAGGTAGGTAGGTAGGTAGAGGGATAGATAGGGAGAAATACAGTGGGTAGGTAGGTTGGGAGTTATACGGTGGTTGTGTGTATGTGTGCAGATTGGTTGGCCATTTAACCAGACTGGGCCACAGCAACGCATGGCCGGGTATAGCTAGTAATAATAATAATAATAATAGCCATGCTAAAATTGGACAAATTACCACTATCATTGCTGGAAAGAATTTCCAGGATAAAAATGGATGTCTTGCCAAGAATAATATTGTTTTGCTTTGATGAAAGAGTAGGTGTGGCAGAGAAGTAGAAGGCTCTTGCAATTACAAGGATATGAGCTAAGATTTGGGTGGCAGGAATATTTGTAGTACAACAAAGTCAAGGCTAACATATATTTTAGAGTTTAAAAAAGAAATTTATAAATAAAAAATATTTATTATTAAGGGTATTTCAGCAAAGAAATCCAATCATTCAAGATTCACACAGTGTACTTAATTTTATTCTTTTTTATAAAAAAAAAACAATCCAGGTAGTCTTACACCACCTCAAAAGTGTCTGCTCAGTTTATCCAATGAGTTTGGTGAACTGTATACCTTCTCCATTTCCCAGATTATTCTCTCTCTGTCTCTCCCTCTCCCTCTCCCTCTCCCCCCCCCTCTCTCTCTGTGTGTGTGGTATGTGTCGAATAAGGTCTAAAAGGAAGGTAAAATAAGGTAAAATAAAATGATTTACTTTCTATCTGATTACTAGCTATACCCGGCCACACGTTGCTGTGGCCCAGTCTGGTTAAATGGCCAACCAAACTGTGTGTAGATCTACACCTGCACACATACACACAACCACAATATAACCCCCAACCTACCTACCTACTGTATTTCTCCCTCTCTATCTATCCATCTACCTACCTATTGTATCTCTTTCTTTCTCCCTCTATCTACCTACCTACCTACTGTATTTCCCCCTCTCTATCCCTCTACCTACCTACTAACTGTATTTCTCTCTCTTTCTCTATTCCTCTACCTACCTACCTACCTACCTACCTACCTACCTACCTACTGTATTTCTCGCTACCTATCTATACACCTACCTACCTACCTACCTAACTACAGTATTTCTATCTCTCTGTCTATCCCTCTACTTACCTAACTATTGTATTTCTTGCTTTCTCCCTCTACCTACCTACCTACCTACCTACCATATTTCTCCCTCTATCTATCCCCCTATCTACCTACCTGCCTACCTACTGTATTTCTCCCTCTCTGTCTATCCCTCTACCTACCTACCTACTGCATTTCTCCCTATCTATCTATCCCCCTACCTACCTACCTAGCTACCTACCTAGCTACATACCTACCTACCTACCTACTATATTTCTTCCTTTCTCCCTCTACTTACCTGCCTACCTACCTACCTACTGTATTTCTCCCTATCTATCTCCCCTACCTACCTACCTACTGTGTTTCTCCCTATCTATTTATCCCCCTACCTACCGTACTATATTTCTTCCTTTCTCCCACTATCTACCTGCCTACCTACCTACCTACCATATTTCTCCCTATCTATCCACCTACCTACCTACTATATTTTTTCCTTTCTCCCTCTACCTACCTACCTACCTACTTACCTACCTTCCTACTGTATTTCTCGCTATCTATATATACACCTACCTACCTACCTACCTACGGTATTTCTCCCTCTCTGTCTATCCCTATACTTACCTACCTATTGTATTTCTTGCTTTCTCCCTCTACCTACCTACCTATCTGCCTACCTACTGTATTTCTCCCTCTATCTACCCCCTATCTACCTACCTGCCTACCTACTGTATTTCTCCCTATCTATTTATCCCCCTACCTACCTACCTACCTACTATATTTCTTCCTTTCTCCCACTACCTACCTGCCCACCTACCTACCTACATACTGTATTTCTTCCTTTCTCCCTCTACCTACACGCCTACCTACCTACCTACTGTATTTCTCCCTATCTATCTATCCCCCTACCTACCTACCTACCTACCTACCTACCTACCTACCTACCTACCTACTGTGTTTCTCCATATATATTTATCCCCCTACCTACCTACCGTACTATATTTCTTCCTTTCTCCCTCTACCTACCTGCCTACCTACCTACCTACTGTATTTCTCCCTATCTATCTATCCCCCTACCTACCTACTATATTTCTTCCTTTCTCCCTCTACTACCTACCTACCTACCTACCTACCTACCTACCTACCTACTGTATTTCTCGCTATTTATATATATACAGCTACCTACCTACCTACGGTATTTCTCCCTCTCTGTCTATCCCTCTACTTACCTACCTATTGTATTTCTTGCTTTCTCCCTCTACCTACCTACCTACCTACCTACCTACCTACCTACCTACTGTATTTCTCCCTCTATCTACCCCCTATCTACCTACCTGCCTACCTACTGTATTTCTCCCTCTCTGTCTATCCCCCTACCTACCTACCTACTGTATTTCTCCCTATCTATCTATCTATCTATCTATCTATCCCCCTCCCTCCCTCCCTACCTACCTACCTACCTACCTACTGTATTTCTCCCTATCTATTTATCCCCCTACCTACCTACTATATTTCTTCCTTTCTCCCACTACCTACCTGCCCACCTACCTACATACCTACTGTATTTCTCACTATCTATACATCTACCTACCTACCTACCTACCTACGGTATTTCTCCCTCTCTGTCTATCCCTCTACTTACCTATCTATTGTATTTCTTGCTTTCTTCCTCTACCTACCTACCTACCGTATTTCTCCCTCTCTATCTATCCCGCTATCTACCTATCTGCCTACCTACTGTATTTCTCCCTCTCTGTCTATCCCTCTACCTACCTACCTACTGTATTTCTCCCTATCTATCTATCCCTCTACCTACCTACCTACCTACCTACCGTATTTCTCCCTATCTATCCACCTACCTACCTATCTACCTACCTACCTACTATATTTCTTCCTTTCTCCCTCCACCTACCTACCTACCTACTGTGTTTTTATCTATCTATCTATCTATTTTTCTGTCTGTCTATCTATCTATCTATCTATCTATCTATCTATCTATCTATCTATCTATCTATCTATCTATCTATCTATCTATCTATCTATCTATTGACCTACCTACCGACCTACCGACCTATCTTATTTCTCCATCTCTATCCCTTTATCTACCTACCTACTGTAATACAATAATACAATAGCAGAGTTGGAAGGGACCTCGGAGGTCATCTAGTCCAACTCCCTGCCCAGGTGGCACACGGCACCATTTCTTAGGCCACGTGAGGCATTGCCCAGTCAGCTTCAGTGTGTATGTGTGCCCTGGCCAGCTGATTTAGGCCTTCTTTTAAGGCCATTTTTTGCCCTCTGGAGGTGGGGGAAGGCTGTTTTCACCCTCCCCAGGCTCCTATAAAGCCTCTGGAGCCTGGGGATGACGTAAAAAGCATGCCAAATGCAGGGGGTCATGCACATAGCATTATGGATGTAGCACACCTGTGCACATCGCCTCTGCACTCCCCCTGCTTTTGGCATGCGAGCCAAAAAAGGTTAGCCATCACTGCCCTATACCATTTCAGACAAATGTCTATCCAACATCTTCTTGAAGACTTGTAGTGTTGGGGCATTCACAACTTCTGGAGGCAAGCTGTTCCACAGGTTAATTGTTCTAACTGTCAAGAAATTTCTCCTCAGTTCTAAGTTGCTTCTCTCCTTGATTAGTTTCCACCCATTGCTTCTTGTTCTACCCTCAGGTGCTTTGAGAATAGTTTAACTCCCTCTTCTTTGTGGCAGCCTCTGAAATATTGGAAGGCTGCTATCATGTCTCCCCTGGTCCTTCTTTTATTTTTTTTTTATATTGAAAAAGTTTTATTGGTTTTACATTTTTTCTATAGGGTAGGGTAAGGGATACAAAGAAATTTTGAGAGCATTCACGTCAGAGTCGTCGGCCCTTCCGAGACCTCAAAATACACAATAAAAAAAATAACAAAAAGAAAGCATTTTTCATAACACTACAAGGTAAAAGCAAGTACATATACCTAAATTCTCAGTTCCATGCTGTCAGACATTTACAGAAAATCCAGATACAAATATTATGCAAAATTGTTCAGAAAAATCAAGGCAAAGTTATTTTTTCGATCTAAGTCTCTTGGCTATTGTATCTTCTTTTTCTCCTCCCTGGCCCCCAGCGGGCGGGGCCGTGGCCCCCTCCGTCCCCCCTGGATCTTCCCCCAGGGCAGAGGAATGTTTTTTAAGAAAGGCTTCCGCCTCAGCAACTGTTTTAATCCTCACTCTTCCTCCTTCCCAGAACACCAGCATCCCTTCGGGTGTCACCCACTTGAACCAAATCCCGTGATCAAACAATGTTTTAGACAAGAAGGAAAATTTCCTTCTTGCATCTCTAATCTTTCTAGGGATCTGCTTCAAGATAGCAACCGTTTTTTGTTGATAGATTAACGGACTTTCTCTCTGCACTTTCAGGATTTCCTCTCTGGTTGACCTTCTAACAAATTTCACATGTATCTCTCTAGGCACTTCATTTATCCTGGCATATGCTGAGTTAATTCTATAGGCTAGGTCAATGTCCCCCCTGATCTCATCTTTAGGTTTTTGTAAATAGTCTGCTAAAATTGTGCTCATAAGATCAGGGAGGCATTCACCAGATTCCTCAAGAACGTTCTGAAATCTCAAAAAATATGTCATTCTTTCCATAACAATCCTAGACACATGCCCATCTGTTTCCCCAACCTCTTTAGTAACATTTTTAATCTCTCCCTTAACCCCCACCAACCCTCCTTCCAATTCTTCAGTCTTCTGTGTGTTTTCCAGCACTTGCTTCCGTGTGTCCAATAGCTCCTTCTTGAAATTGATGTTTTCAGCCCTCTGGGCCTGAATTTCTTTTACCAAAGTTTGTATAACAGTTTCAAGAGAAGCCATCTGTTGTTCTAAACTTGTCAGTGCTGTTTCTTGAGCCATCTTAACTGTTAGAGTCAGTGCCACCAAAATGGCGTTTTCAGGGTGGGGTTGGTGAGACTAACCGGGAGCCAAAAGTTCAGATCAAGGTTGAAACGTTGTAAAATTCAGGAACCAAGAGAGAGACAATTTTCCAACTCAATAGTTATAATAGCGAAGGTAATCCAGAAAGGAACCACAAATCCAACAAGAAAAAAATTCTTCATTAATATCCAGAGAGAGTCCCAATTGTAAAGAGACGCTGGGAATTTTCCATAGTTAAAATAGTCAGGCAGGGACAAAGAGAAGCCACCTTCCACCGCCCATCTCAGAGCCCAGAGGAGAGAGTAGAAAAATAAAATTTTTAACCAACCAGACCTAGAAAGAATGTTGCAAGTAGCCGCATACCACTTTCCCTTGTTAGAGACAGTCCGGATTTAAGATTTCCGCTTTCTCTTCCAGAGAAGCCATTTTAAAGTGCCGCTTAAGTCCGAGGGGTTTTTTTTTAAAACAAACACCCCCCTCCCAGTCTGTTCAGCCTGGCTGGCAGCAAGGAAAAAAAGTCTTTTTAAACTCACTCTCCCTCGCAGCTGAAGCCTCGGCAAACCTTCCGATCTCTTCCGCTCAGCCCTCTACATTGAAGTGAATGGCGCCGACAGCCGTTGGCGAAGGGAGACCCCCCCGCAGCATGTTCCTCCTCACCTAGGTCGCGGAGGGAATCGCTCTCCCCACCGCCGTGAGGAAGAACGTCTCCTCCGAGCCAACCCTACGGGAGACCTCCGGTAACCGGAGTGTCTCGCCCCCGTGGGGGGGCAGAAAAGGCAACAAAGCGGCGAGCGAGCCCCAGGCTCGCCCGTCGCCACTGGAGCCGGAACCGGAAGCCCCCTGGTCCTTCTTTTATTAAACTGTATTTCTTCCTCTCTCTCTCACTCTATGGGCCACCTGGGAGGTTGCTATCTCAGTGCCTTTTTGGCCCTAAGAGGCCTCCGTACAGTCTTTTTGAGGAACTGACTGTTGGAAATGCCAGGTAGAAGGAGTTACAGAGAGATAAAAACATTTTCAGTGGGTACATTTTACATTTGTGTATCTTGCACATGACACACGTGTGCTAGGCACAAAATGAGTTGGTATTCTATTATCTGAAGTCCTTGTGAACATTGTGTGAAAAATTGAGGTAAATCGGTCCAGTAGTTTTTGAGATTAGTGGATTCGTACAAACTATTTTACATTTTTATTTATATAGATATAACATATGTGGACTCTTTGCCATCTTGCCTCCTCTTCCAGTGTCAGGTTGAAACATAAGGACAGGTCTGCTTTACCCAAGAACACTTTTTAAGTAAACAGCCCCCATTCCTCCCACAAATCAGTGAGATATTTATATTATATAACGGTATCTGAATTTCAGAGTGTTAACTATACAGATGATATTAACTAGCATGTTGTAATGCCCTGCCCACAGTACTTCTGGAGGATATAAAAAAGTACCATATGAACTGAAACCGTGTCTTTCTGGAAAATGGCCTATTGAAAGTTCAGCTCATGTCCTATTATAGGACTCACTGACTCATTTTATAACCCTTACCTGATTAAGTATCCCAGTAATTTATTTATGTCAATGTTTATCTGTTTTGATGATCTGGGACCATAATAAAGGATTGATTGACTAATTCAGTCAATAAATTGCTACTATCTAATACTTTTTTTAAAGTTATTTTCTTTTTCTTGCTTGCTTCCTGCCATATTAGGTTATTTGTAGTTCACTATTATAAAAAAGAAGAAAAAAGGCAAATGGGATATTCTCTATTGGTGATAGGAGATGTTGCAAATTAATATTATAGGTGACAATAATATAAAAATATAAAACTAATCACAATATCCATGTCTATATTGAAGAATAAATAAAAAGGACCCTGACTTAGCACCTAACAGAAAAAACTGCTCCATTCCTGGGTGAATTTTTTTACTATTCTCACAAAGATAGAATATTCTTGAAATAGATACCCTCTGCTCAATTATCTGGACTGTCACATCTTGTTGGAAATTTCAGAAGTTTAATCATTGAGTATAAGAAAATCTTACAGTCCTCTTTTTTTCAGACACAGTCCAGCCACTTCTATCCTTACAACAATAAATAAACAGACAAAAAAAACCATCTCCAGAGATAATCTGAATCTGTACTCTGCCTGTACATCAGGGGTGGGTTTCAGTTGGTACGCACCGGTATGCCCGTACCCCTTCCTAAAATTTAGTGTGCCTTCCCGTACCTCAGCTTCCGGAGGCCCCGTACTGGAATGCTCCCTCTCCTGGCCTGCACCCTCTCGCTCTCCCCATCCGCCCATCTGCCCACCACTCACCCGCTCGCCCCACCTGTCATCACCAAACTTGCCCTGTCCACCCATTTCTTTTGCTGGAGCGGAGGATTTGGTTGTTGAGAAAAGCACATTTGATGCGCACTCCCTTCTCTTTGACAGCCGCCTGGTTTCCAATAGGGGGGCAAGAAATACATGCATTTTTCCTCCCTCTGCATCCCTACATGGATTTTCCCCTCCCCCCATTGGAAACCAGGCAGCTTCAAAGAGAAGGGAGCGTGCACCACATGGGCTTCTTTCAACAGCTGAATCCTCCCCTCCTGTTCGTCAGAATCCTCCTATTCCTTCTTCGGCTATTGGAAGAAGCCCACACAGCATGGGCTCCTCTTTCTTTGATAGCCACCTAGATTCCAATGGGGGGGGGGAAATCCATGTATTAGAGAGAGGGGAAAAACTCCTCCCCCCATTGGAAACCAGGCAGCTGTCAAAGAGAAGGAAGCATGGGCCAAGGAAGGAGTGGAGGACTCACCTGCCCCACCAGTCTCCCCAAAGACTCAGCACCCCCCAGAAACAGTGGGGCCAAAGGAGGGCCCCTGTCACAGGATCCTCCGGGGAAGGACCAGGGACTCCATTGGACCTCGTTCCCACCGCCACTTCTCTCTCACCTTCCATTACGGGAGCCAGGCAGGGCAGTGGGCACTTGCGCAGCCTCGCCCAGCACTTTTGGTGTCTGAAGCCCATGGGAACAAGGACTGAATGTTCAGCACCCAGGATATGGGGGGAGCCAAGTCCTGCCATCTTAGCTGGCCCAATCACCAGTCACTCCTTTGCCCACAGCTCTAGGGCAGATGATGGCCATCTCCCCAACACAGCTCCCACCCACCCTCCAGAGAAAGACAAAGCCTTAGGATAGATGGGGCAGTCAGTTTTGCCAGATGCACAGCACCGAGGTGGGGATGAAGATCAAGAGACTTGGAACCACAGACTCCACTCTTTCCCCCCCACCCCACAGCTTGCCTCCCTGGGTGGGACCAGGGCACGGGTGGGATGAGTGGAGTTTGCAACCAACTTCAAACTGAATGGGCCTGTTTGTAACTAAATGGGACAGAGAACATAGAGGAATGCAAGGGAACATGGAGATAATGTAGTCCAACCCCTTCCAAGGCAGGACTCCTTACACTTCCTCCTCTTTGAAAACTGTCATTGGCAGACATGAGGGAAATGGTGTGTGTGTGTGAGAGAGAGAGAGTGAAAGAAAGAGAGAGGGGGGAGGGAGAGAGATGGAGAGAAGGAAAGAGAAAGAAAAAAGTGGGAGAGAGAGACACAAAGAGGAAGGAAGAGAAAGAAAGAAAGTGGGAGAGAGAGACACAAGAAAGAAGGAAGAAAGGAATGAAAGAAGGAAGGAAGGAAGAAAAAGGAAGAGAAAGGAAAAGAAGAAAGGGAGAGAGAGACACACAAAAGGATGGAAGAAAGGAAGGAGAGCGAGATGAAGAAGAAGGAAGGAAGGAAGGAAGGAAGGAAGGAAGGAAGGAAGGAAGGAAGGAAGGAAGGAAGGAAGGAAGGAAACTTATGATCACAACTGAGCCCAAAATTTTGGTTCCTAAGCAAGAGCATTGTCAAGTGAGTTTCATCATTTTCCATGTTGGCCATGCCCACCCGGTCACATGAACACCAAGCCACTCCCACTCGGTCACATGACCGCTGCACCATTCCCACAAAAAAGCCACATCTAAAGAATAAATTCTAAAAAAAAATGAAACCCACTACTACTATATATGGGAGGGAAGATATGTGTATGTGAATGTATAGTAGATATGACTTTCTCTAGGAATGTATATTGGGTGTTTAATCTCACAGCTTGTATGGGATCCACACACAAGAATCATATTTTATATAACAACCTTCTCAATGATTTTTCAGCAGTTTAAAATATAAGAAAAATAATGTGTCATGAACAAGTTTATAAACCAACAATAGCATATGGCGCATATTGTATATAGTTTATTACATTATTAGAATACAATTTAGTAAACAGTTAATTAAAATAAAACTATATTAACAGAAAACTAATAACAGATAACACAATTTCAGCAATCCATGAATGCTGTCTAGAAAAAAAAAAGCACTTTTCTCCCAGAAAAATAAATGCAAGAGGAAACTATCATGACTTCCATAGCACATGAAAAGCAGTGCATCTAAATCTCAGTTCCCTTTGTTGAGAGAAACATCCATTTGGCTCAGTTCTTAGATGGTGGAAAGACACTGGAATCATGGAGGCTGATTAGAAAGATGTTTTAATGATGAAGCAAAACCACATGGGTTTGAGTTCCTGGGCAGCTGACCACATAGAGTTGAGAGTAAGGAGTATTTTATACCTTCTCTTGGGCTTTGCACTTGAACTTCCTGTTCCTGTGCAAGAATGTGTATTGTATTGGCTGTTATAGGGGTCAATGTTGGCTCTGTAGGTTGTCTGAGCTCTCAGGTTTGGTTGACGTTTGGACTCTGATGCAATGTCCTACAGGGTAATGCCTTAATCCCATCATACTGGAGCTGAAGGTATTTTGTTTTGTAGGTAGGATGGCTGGGTCTTTCTTAATGGGGAAAAATATGTGCAGGGGCTATTAAGGGGCTTTCTCTTTTTATCTCCAAGAGAATGTTTCTCCATTACTCCTTTAGGGAAATATAATATTCTGCCCTTTTAATATTTCTCAAAATATTTCTTTATTCTAGGAGAGGGGTGTCTTCCTTCACCTTTACCTCATAGAAGTGGGGGATCACAAGCATTGTTTTCCTAGAAAGACCATCTTTGATAGGTTGTGATTATGGGGTCAAAGGTCAGGCAAGTAGACTCACATATGGATCCTTGTGGATTTAAACCAGCACTGAGAATATTGCTCACAGTTCCATTGGAAACCAAAGCAAGGTTTACATAAAAGTTGTAGTATTCTAATGGCTGTGATTGCTAGATAATACATGGACCACTGTCCACTGAGATATTTCAAGAATGCAAAACAAATAATGTGAACATAGTATATGAAGTCTGGGACAGGAATTTAGCAACTTTCTGTTAGCAATGTGTCCTGATATTAACTATTTTGCATTATAAAACATAATATTGTGTCAAGTACAACTTTTTTCTTCTTATTCCCTGGAATATCCTGATATTTCAATGTATCTTGTATTATATCCATTTCCAACTCATACACCCAGTTCCTTATATGAAGTTGCCTCCCAGGTATTAAAGACATGGCCAGTTTGTCTTCTCAGTATTAAAAATGGAGCCAACTTGATCTAGTGTTTAAGTCACCAGACTAAAAACCAGGAAATTGTGGGTTCTAGTCCCACATTGGGCACAAAAGCCAGGTGGCTGACCTTGAGTCAATCACTCTATCTTTCCTTCTCTGCCAACTCACAAGGTGTTGTGGCAAAAATGGGAGGAGGAAGGTGTATTGGCTATTTTTACCATCTTGAGTTATTTATAAAAATATATAAGGTGTGATGAAAACAGTGTGTGAATATTTATAAGGCAGCAATGTATAAGAAATCTTTGTTTTTTTCATAAGTAAAATCAGATTAGAGTTCAGTTTCTATTTTGCATGCAAATAAGGAAATGAGAATTGGGAACTAATAAGCAATTATGGTGTCATCTAAACCCTCTTCATCCGGAATAAGCAGCAACTGATGTCTATCTAATGTAAGAGTTTTGATGTCTATCTAGTGCAACAGTTTTCAAGTGGAATGGCTCCATTTATAATGACACGCTTGATGGGACTATGTCTTTTATGTGAGTATAATTAAAATTAATAGAGTTTCTTACTTATGAATGGAGGTCTTTACAGTGTCTCACCATGTGTATGTGTGTGTGTGCGTTTGTGTGTTTCTATGTGTTCAATCCATGCTCGTGTGCCCTTAAACGTAGAAATGCTGATGTTAGAAATGAAGCTTTTTATTGTTTGTGGTTCACATTTTTTCTAATATTAACGGTTCATCCTTGTTGACTCTCAGTTAAACATTCCTCATTTTTCCCTCATTTAGGCTAAAACCTAGAAAATGGAATGAAAAAGTAAAGTTTAAACATTTTAGTCAAGGATACTGGTCCAGTATCATTATCTGGCTTACAATTCCCAACCATTTAAAAAAAAAAATCAATATTTTATCCTTCTGCCTCTTAAAATTATAGATGTCTAGTCTGAAGAAAATTATTCTGAATTCAGTGTGAGGTATTCATAGGAATGTAGAATCTGAAATGTCACAGTATTAATTTTAAAATTATTTTGCAGCTTCCATGAATGACTTTTCAAAGAATACTCTAAATCTAAGTAAAAGTTTAACATATTTTAATCTGACAGCAACATTTATATATATGTATTTTGCTGCATTGTGGAGTAGTAGATAGGGGCCGGTCACAGGTAACATTTTCTTTAATGATATGTTCAATGTTTGTAATTTGAAAAATAATGAATACTTATCAGTTTTTCATAACAACGTTAACTAACAATTTTGATACAATTCAAGATTTGAACTTACTTTATATCAAAGAGTTAAATAATGTTAATTTTTGGTATGAATAGAACATGAATAATCTGAAACAAGTATTTCTGAATTAATATTCAAATAACAAAATTTTCATTTATCACTAAAATTAAGCAACATGTCATAATAATTTTAATTTTAATGTTAAAATATAGTTCAATGAAAGTAATATTTTTCATTCATTCATTTTTTTTTCAAATTGATATAGTCAGCTCCCTCACAAAACAAATGACACTGAGCGGCATACAACAAAATAAAAACAAAAACAATTATACACGAATAACAAACATTAAAACACAGCTAAAAAAAGTAAAGCAATTGGCGAAGGTATGTTAACAATAATGGAGCCATTTCACCAATTTGCCAGTTCCCTGGGGTTCCCAGTCCTGAAAGCAAAACCAAATTTTAAGGACCTTTGGAAAAAAAGGAGCGAGGATGTAAGCCTAGACTCAGGAGGGAAGATATTCCACAGCTGGGCACCATACACATCAGACTGCAATAACCTAATTCTTTTCTTATTTAATAGAACAAACTGATCTGGGACAATTTAGTACAGCAAAAATAAAAATGTAGAACAGTATATTTCACCTCCAAGTCCTTTACAATTCATAACAATATGCACTGATTTGGGTAAAATTGTTTATCAAGGAATATTTTTCCTTGGAGAAACCATTTCAGTTTTTTTAATGCATAACTACCCAAAACTGCAAGATCTGAATTTATGATGTGCCATAAATTATAATAAATACATTATCATCTAATTTTTGTGAATCCTAATAATGCAACTATCAGGTTTTGCTCGCTAATAACATCTCTTTTCAACTTTACAGGCATTCACTATACAAGACAAGACAGTTGTAGTTCCCCAGGTGAGTTTTGTTCCTTTATATTCCTTTATTCTACAAGATGTTGCTTTTTCCTCAAAATTGTTTCCCACTTCATTGTTTTACATTTCACTACACTTACCAATCACAACTTCTTATTTTTCCAGAGACAAGAATCCCTGAATCAATTTCTGGAGACTTTTCTTCCCTTAGATCAACTACTTTTTCAGGGACTTTCCTTTTTAAATAAACCTGGAACAGGTTTTAATCATACTAAGACCAGATATAATGAAATTTAAGAATCTTGTTCTTTTTGTTCCACTAAAGTGCCAATGGTTTGGCTGAAAACCAAATCTACTTGATGCACTAAATAACATCTAAATCTTGGTTCAAGAATATAATAACTTCAGGAAATTTGACAAAGCAAGGAAAACACTAACAAACCCAAATAACAAATCCTTAGTTAATTTTTTTTAAATCTTCACAGGTAATCTTACTTCACCTCGGATATTTCTGAACACTTCATCCAACGATAGAGATACAGTTTTGGTGAAATGTCAGTTACCGCCAACATTAAGATTTAGCCGGGTAATTTTATGTAAAGATGGAAAGGAAGTGAAAAGTCTAGAACAAAAAGATAGTACATTTGCATATAACTTTTATTACAAAATATCAGAAGACGGTGCAGGAGAGATTTCCTGCATGTTCCGGTTCAAGGACATCGACAATCAGATAAAGAATTCTGGTTTGAGTAATGTCAAAGATTTAGGTAAGGATAAAATTCCTTCAAAAAAAACAAATTAAAAACTGATGAACTAAAAATATATCTTCTTTTCTTTACTGTTACACAATATAGATCTAAAGTTCCTATAGTGTTGGTATCATTTAATCCTAAACATTAGGGTACACATTTTTTTCTCAGTGAACACGGCTATTTTCTGTTGTAATATGACAAAAACCTCAAACACTAGAATGTGTATTCATTACAAAAATTTTGTTCCATTAATTTTATGCATTTAAATTAAATGAAATATAGTTAACATGATCACTGTCCAAACATAACCCTATTATTTGTCTTTTTCTAACATAATAACAATGACAACATAGTAATCATTTGCTAGTCTTTAAAAATTATATCTAACTAGCTGTACCTGGCCACTCATTATTGTGGCCCAGTCTGGTTAAATGGCCAACCAATCTGGGTGTAGATCTACACCTGCACACATACACACAACCACCATATAACCCACAACCTACCTACCTACTGCATTTCTTCTCTCCCTCTACGTACCTTCTACCTACTTACTGTATTTCTCCCTCTCTATCTATCCCTCTACCTACCTACCTACCTACCTACCTACCTACCTACCTATTTATTTATTTATTTATTTATTTATTTATTTATTTATTTATTTATTTATTTATTTATTTATTTATTTTTATTTTATTAAATTTATACCCCGCCCTTATCCAAACGGACCCAGGGCGGCGCACAGGGATGTTAAAACACATATAAAACATATAAAAATTTTAAAAAACTTATTCTAATAGACCCTGTGCTAAAAACCGAATTTAAAAAACCCAAATTTAAAACTATCTAGGAGTCAGTAATGGGGATTACGCTAGGCCGGCTAGATGCAATAGGTGTGTCTTCAGACACTTGCGGAAGAGGCGGAGGTCAGAGATGGTGCAGAGTTCAGGGGGTAAGTCATTCCAAAGGGCTGGTCCCGCCACAGAGAAGGCTCTTCCCCTGGGTGTCGCCAGTCGGCATTGTCCAGCTGACGGCACCCTGAGAAGGCCCTCTCTATGGGAGCGTATCGGTCTGAGGGATGTATGGGGCAGGAGGCGGTCTCGCATATAACTAGGCCCCGAGCCATGGAGCGCTTTAAAGATGGTCGTTAAAACCTTGAAGCGCACCCGAAAGACCTCAGGAAGCCAGTGCAGCTCGCGCAGGATAGGTGTTATATGGGAGTGTCTAGGCGCTCCCGTAATCACCCGCGCGGCTGTGTTCTGGACTAGCTGCAGCTTTCGGGTGCACCTCAAGGGAAGCCCCATGTAGAGAGCATTACAGTAGAGTCGAGAGGTGACGAGTGCTTGAGTGACTGTGCGTAAGGCATCCCGGTTCAGTAATGGGCGCAATTGGCACATCAGGCGTACCTGATGGAACGCCCCCCTGGCCACGGCTTCCACATGATCTTCCATAGACAGCCGGGAATCCAGGAGGACACACAAATTGCGCGCCCTCTCCACGGGGGCCGGTGTTTCGCCCCCAATGGCCAGAGTTGGGATAATCTGGCTGAACCGGGGCGCCGGAAGCCACAGCCACTCAGTCTTGGACGGGTTGAGCTTGAGTTTATTACCACCCATCCAGATCCGTACGGCCTCCAAACACCTGGACATAACCTTGACGGCATCGTTGGGGTGGTCTGGGGTGGATATGTACAACTGAGTATCATCAGCGTACATATGATATCCCACCCCAAAACCACGGATGATCTCACCCAGCGGCTTCATATATGTGTTGAACACTAAGGGCGAGAGGACCGACCCCTGAGGAACCCCACATATGAGGGGCCTCGAGGCCAACCTCTGCCCCCCTGCCAACACATATTGCGACCGACCAGAGAGGTAGGACGAGAACCACCGCAGAACAGTACCTCCCAGCCCCAACCTCCCCAGTCGGCGTAATAGGATACCATGGTCGATGGTATCAAAAGCCGCTGAGAGGTCTAATAGGACTAGGATAGAGGAAAATCCTCTATCCTGCGCCCTCCAGAGATCATCAACCAACGCGACCAATGCCGTCTCGGTGCTGTGCCCGGGTCGGAAGCCGGACTGGCGCGGGACTAGATAATCAACTTCCTCCAAGTGTCGCGGAAACTGTTGAGCCACCACACTCTCAACAACCTTCACTAAAAAGTGGAGGTTGGAGACGGGACGATAGTTCTCTAATAATGCTGGATCCAGGGACGGCTTCTTGAGGAGGGGCCTTACTACCGCCTCTTTCAAGATGGCAGGCAAGGACCCCTCACTCAAAGATGCGTTGACAATCCCCTGGAGCCAGCCTCGTGTCGTCTCCCACAATGCCAGTAGAAGCCAGGAGGGACACGGGTCCAATAAACATGTGGTAGCCCTAAGTCTCTTTGACAACTTGTCCATATCCTTGGTGGTAACAAAATCAAACTCCTCCCAAGATGGTGTCACAAGAACAGCCTCGGCCTGCTCGACTGGACCACTGTCGATGGAGGGTAGCTCGTTCCGAATCCGAGTGATTTTCTCCTGCAGATAAATCTAAAATTCCTCTGCTCAACCCTGTAAAGGGGCTTCCCGCGGCCTCTGTTGAAGGAGGGAGCGGGTCACCCCAAACAGGGCGGCAGGGCGGTTATCTGCGGATGCAATAAGAGTGGCACAATACTCACGTTTCACCACTCTTATCGCCACTAAGTAAGTCCTAATATGGTCTCTCACTAGTGTTCGGTCGGCTTCGGAGTGATAAGATCTCCATCTGCTCTCTAGGCGTCTCTTGTGGTGCTTCATCTCCCTAAGCCCCTCGGTAAACCAAGGAGCCCAGGTGGTTCGTCGCCGCAAGAGAGGCCGCAAGGGCGCAACTCGGTCCGAGGCCCCCGTGGCCGCACTTAACCATGCAGCCACTAGGTCCTCAGTCGAGTCGCGGGGCAAGTCCACAGGAATTGGCCCAAGCTCCCTTTGGAACCTCATCGGGTCCATCAGGAGCCTGGGGTGGAACCACATAGGAATGTCCGTATTGTATTCCTCCCTCTCTATCTAACCCTCTACCTACCCACCTATCTATGGTATTTCTTCCTTTCCCCCTCTACCTACCTACCTACTGTATTTCTCCCTCTCTATCTATCCACCTATCTACCTACCTACTGTATTTCTCCCTCTCTCTCTCTCTCTATGGGCCACCTGGGAGTTTGCCATCCTCTGTGCCTGGTTTTGGGCCTTTTAGGCCTCCATATAGTGTTGCTGAGGAAATGACTGTTGGAAATGCCAGGTGGGAGGAGCTACAGGAAGGTGAAAATTTCACAAATGGGTACATTTTACATTATAGTACCCTGCACATGACGCATGTGTGCCAGGCACAAAAAAGGATTGTATGATTGCATCGAAAGTCCTTGGGAACATTGTGTGAAAGTTTGGTGCCGATCGGTTCAGTACTTTCAGAGATTAGTGGCTTTGCACAAACTATTTTGCTTTTTTATTTATATAGATATGTTCATGAATATATGTGGCTTTGAAATCTCTCCTTATTTATTTGGAGAATCAATTCTGGATATGTAAATTTTTATATACATTTTTATACAAGTATCAACTAATAAGAAAATATACAATTGGTAAAATGAAGAACATCAGAATGAAACAGAAATGAATTTCTATCTGCTTCAAGATTAATTTTGAATCTCAAAGAGATTTGGTAGGGCTTATATGTCATATCTCTATCCCTGCTGTTTACCAAGTTTAAATGTTTATCCAGAAAATACATGAATTTAATGGCAACTAATTCAGTCCCTTTCTTTCATGGATGCAAACCATCTCTATGTACTATCAGGTTTTGCTTGCTAATAACATCTCTTTTCAACTTTACAGGCATTCACTATACAAGACAAGACAGTTGTAGTTCCCCAGGTGAGTTTTGTTCCTTTATATTCCTTTATTCTACAAGATGTTGCTTTTTCCTCAAAATTGTTTCCCACTTCATTGTTTTACATTTCACTACACTTACCAATCACACCTTCTTATTTTTCCAGAGACAAGAATCCCTGAATCAATTTCTGGAGACTTTTCTTCCCTTAGATCAACTACTTTTTCAGGGACTTTCCTTTTTAAATAAACCTGGAACAGGTTTTAATCATACTAAGACCAGATATAATGAAATTTAAGAATCTTGTTCTTTTTGTTCCACTAAAGTGCCAATGGTTTGGCTGAAAACCAAATCTACTTGATGCACTAAATAACATCTAAATCTTGGTTCA
Organism: Rhabdophis nuchalis; assembly: GCA_039707465.1. Lineage (NCBI taxonomy): Eukaryota > Metazoa > Chordata > Lepidosauria > Squamata > Natricidae > Rhabdophis > Rhabdophis nuchalis. The sequence goes on from CM077647.1 coordinate 143,921,147, forward strand.
AGAATATAATAACTTCAGGAAATTTGACAAAGCAAGGAAAACACTAACAAACCCAAATAACAAATCCTTAGTTAATTTTTTTTAAATCTTCACAGGTAATCTTACTTCACCTCGGATATTTCTGAACACTTCATCCAACGATAGAGATACAGTTTTGGTGAAATGTCAGTTACCGCCAACATTAAGATTTAGCCGGGTAATTTTATGTAAAGATGGAAAGGAAGTGAAAAGTCTAGAACAAAAAGATAGTACATTTGCATATAACTTTTATTACAAAATATCAGAAGACGGTGCAGGAGAGATTTCCTGCATGTTCCAGTTCAAGGACATCGACAATCAGATAAAGAATTCTGGTTTGAGTAATGTCAAAGATTTAGGTAAGGATAAAATTCCTTCAAAAAAAACAAATTAAAAACTGATGAACTAAAAATATATCTTCTTTTCTTTACTGTTACACAATATAGATCTAAAGTTCCTATAGTGTTGGTACCATTTAATCCTAAACATCAGGGTACACATTTTTTTCTCAGTGAACACGGCTATTTTCTGTTGTAATATGACAAAAACCTCAAACACTAGAATGTGTATTCATTACAAAAATTTTGTTCCATTAATTTTATGCATTTAAATTAAATGAAATATAGTTAACATGATCACTGTCCAAACATAACCCTATTATTTGTCTTTTTCTAACATAATAACAATGACAACATAGTAATCATTTGCTAGTCTTTAAAAATTATATCTAACTAGCTGTACCTGGCCACTCATTACTGTGGCCCAGTCTGGTTAAATGGCCAACCAATCTGTGTGTAGATCTACACCTGCACACATACACACAACCACCGTATAACCCACAACCTACCTACCTACTGCATTTCTTCTTCTCTCCCTCTACGTACCTTTCTACCTAACTACTGTATTTCTCCCTCTCTATCTATCCCTCTACCTACCTACCTACCTACCTACCTACCTACCTACCTACCTATTGTATTCCTCCCTCTCTATCTAGCCCTCTACCTACCTACCTATCTATGGTATTTCTTCCTTTCCCCCTCTATCTACCTACCTACCTACCTACTGTATTTCTCCCTCTCTATCTATCCACCTATCTACCTACCTACTGTATTTCTCCCTCTCTCTCTCTATGGGCCACATGGGAGTTTGCCATTCTCTGCGCCTGGTTTTGGGCCTTTTAGGCCTCCATAAAGTGTTGCTGAGGAAATGACTGTTGGAAATGCCAGGTGGGAGGAGCTACAGGAAGGTGAAAATTTCACAAGTGGGTACATTTTACATTTGAGTACCCTGCACATGACACATGTGTGCCAGGCACACAAAAGGATTGTATGATTGCATCGAAAGTCCTTGGGAACATTGTGTGAAAGTTTGGTGCCGATTGGTTCAGTACTTTCAGAGATTAGTGGCTTTGCACGAACTATTTTACTTTTTTATTTATATAGATATGTTCATGAATATATGTGGCTTTGAAATCTCTCCTTATTTATTTGGAGAATCAATTCTGGATATGTAAATTTTTATATACATTTTTATACAAGTATCAACTAATAAGAAAATATACAATTGGTAAAATGAAGAACATCTGAATGAAACAGAAATGAATTTCTATCTGCTTCAAGATTAATTTTGAATCTCAAAGAGATTTGGTAGGGCTTATATGTCATATCTCTATCCCTGCTGTTTACCAAGTTTAAATGTTTATCCAGAAAATACATGAATTTAATGGCAACTAATTCAGTCCCTTTCTTTCATGGATGCAAACCATCTCTATGTACAATGTTTCACTGGACCAGCTGCAGACATCATAACTAATAGTAAGCAAAATACAATAAAAACTACAACTGGATGGCTATAATGGAGCCATTTCACTAATTTGCCAGATCCCTGGGTCTTGACGCCAGATGGCACAACAAGATTTTTAAGGACTGTTGGAAATTCAGGAATGAGCCTGCCAGTCTAACCTCAGGAGAGACGACATTCCACAACTGGTGCACCACACACGTTAGACTACATTAATCTATTAAGTTCCTATTTAATAGAAAAAAATGATCTGCAACAATTTAGTATAGCAAAATTAAAATGTACAAGAGTGTACTCCAAAGATACATATTTCACATCCAATCCTTTACACTTCATAAAACTATGTGGTGATTTGGGTAAAATGTCTTATTGAGGATTATTTTTCCAATAGAGAAACCAATTCAATTTTAATGCATACAACCACTAAACCCCACAAGTTTTAATTTATGATGTGCCATAAATTCTGATAAATATATTATCATTTAAACTTTTGGAAATCCTATTTATGCAGCTATCAGATTTTCCATGCTAATAGCATATTTTCCATTTGATAGGCATTCCCCTGACAAAGCAAGACAGCTGTAGTGCACCAGGTGAGTTTTGCCCCATTATATTCCCTTATTATAAGAGATCTTTTTCCAAAATTCTTTCATGCTTCATTGTTTTACATTTCACTTACCTTCAATAGCCAATCAAAACTTCCTATTTTTCCACTCCATAGAATCTACAAGTACATCTTCTGAAGTTTTTCCTTTAAGCCAGCTACTTCTTTCTTGACTTTTCCTTCTTAAGGAAACCTAGGGACACACAATTTCAGCATTTCTCCAATCTTTTGACTCTCCAGGTGTTTGGCATGAAAGGGATCAAGTGCTACACATATTTTTAATACAAAGATTGGAGTACGATTTAATTGTACTAAGACCAGGTATAATGAAATCCTTGACTCTTATTCCTTTTGTGCCACTAAAGTGCCAGTTGTTTGCTTGAAATCCAAATCTACTTTATGCATCAAGTATCTCCTAAATTTTGGTTCAAGCATATATTTGATTTTAAAGCTGTTTGACTCCCAGATGATTCTGGACATCTTATCGGTACATCTCAAAAATAAGAATATGGTGCATTAATAGGTTTCAAGATTAACAAACAGAAGACAAAGATATTAACAAAATATGAAAATAGAAGATGAAAAAATGATTAATTAAACAGATTGTAAGACTGAGAAGGAGATAATCTATCTGGGTATCACTACGACAAATATGAATTTATGTTCTTTTAAAATGACTATGTTAAGACATAGAATTAAGTTTTTAAAATGTGATAAGATGAGAGAAATCACAACTGTCATTGCTGGAAAGGATTTCTATGATAAAAATGAATGTCTTGCCAAGAATGATGTTATTTTACTTAGATGAAAGAGTGGGTGCACAGAGAAGTAGAAGGTTCATGCAGTTAGAAGGTTATGAGCTAAGATTTTAAAATGATTAAAAAAGAAACATAAGTTTTAAAAAGTTGACTTTTTATCTACACTTATAACTATTACAGGATATTTCAGCAAAGAAATTGAATCAATTACAATTCACATAGTGTATTATTTATTTATTTTAAATAAACAATGAAGGTAGTCTTACACCACCTCAAATGTTTCTGCTCAGTTTATCCAAAGATGAAATTTTGGTGAATTGTCAAATACCACAATCTTCTCCATTTTTCCGGATTATCTTCTGTAAAGATGGGAAAGAAATTAAAATACAGGAAGCAAAAGACAATGTGTTTGCATACATCATTCATTACAAAATATCACAAGATGGTGTGGGAAAGATTTATTGTATGTTCGAGTCAAAAGATGGAGAGAACCTGGTGAAGAATTCTGGTCCAAGTAACACAAAATATTTTCCTGAAGTTTTAGTTAAGAAAAAAACTCTTTTTAAACTCAAATTTGATTTTTAATTGTGAAATTAAAATAGCATCTTCCTTTTCTACTATTGAAAAGTCAAAATCTTATTCTATTGAAAGCTTTCAGTCCTAATGTCAGGGGTGTATAACCTCTTCTGAGCCTGCAACATATTTGGTTGTTGTTTTTTATATCTCTGGACAACACTTCAAAAACTAGAAGGTATGCCCTATATACAAATATACTTTATTAATGTCTTATGTATTTAACATTATTTCAACTATAGCTAACATGATTGTTTACTAACTTTCAATCATATTAAATTTTCTATCAAATTAAAAGTAATAGTTAGATAATTCAGTGCTTGTATCTGAGAGTGACACCTAACATGTCCATGAAATATATCTAGTCGTACTTTGCATCTTTATAGAATTTAATAGCAAATATCTAAATTAATTTGAAGTGAATATTGTGAGAAACAAGGAATTGAATGAAACCTAATGAAAAGACTTGTTTTAAAAGGCTATTCCTAACATGGGTTTAATCACTTTCACCTAGTCTGAAATTTAGAACAGATTCATTAAGACCCATGTGTCACTCATTCTTACAAATAGTTTTCTCTACATTAACTGGATAAGAAATACATTATTTTTGGAACAGCAATAATAAGGTTCTTTGCTATTAATAATATGGATCTTTACCAATAGAAGAGAATATTTATAACCAGGGTTGGACTATGTGATCCTTAGTGCTCTTTGAACTTGGTGGTTTTGTTAACCTGCCCAGGTAACTTGACAGGGCACCAATGTTATCAAGTTTACTAAGGAAGCATCTGCAACAAAATCACCAACTTCACCAAGGATTCCACATACAGACCTTTCTGTAACAGAAAAAAATTATTTCATTGGTTATTTGCCTTCATTTTATGTAACAAATGGCATGCTTTAAAAATCGTTTGCAAGCAGTCAGTTGAGAGCTTAGACAATTGAAAAAGATAGAGGAATTCTAAACAAGTTTGACTGTCTTCCCATACCTGAAGCCTCTTTTTACATCTTCTCTCAACATCATCAACTTGATCCTCCCTCCTAGGGGAGAAAGTGACTTGTGAAGATCATGCCTCCATTTTGAAATAAAAATAAATATCTATACTTGTTTTGCATCCATAACTCCTAAAACACACAAAAAGTTTATCATTCTTATCAAAACAAATTTGGTTAATATTCTTTATTTATACAGACACTTTGAGTGTCTATATATAGACACTGTTCATAAGATGACACAAAACTATTTTTGCAATATCTAACTTCCACAATGAATAAAGTATTAGTGAAAAATGACAAGTTAATTGTTTTTGTTTCTTTTTAACTCTGCCAGGAAAAAAAAACCACAAGACTGCCGTTTGGCTTTTATTCCCTTTTATTCCCTTCCCTGCACACACACAAACAGTCCATATACCCACTTTTAAATGAAGGTCTTAATAGAAGTGGTTCTTATTTTCAACCCATCATAAAATAAATATATGTTTCTACAATGTTAATATCTATCTGATCTTTATAGAAAGTATTATATAGAAAGTTTATTTTAAAATACTTCAAAATAGTACTTCTGTTAAGCTCCTTTCTTTAATTAGAATTAAAGTAAATATTTATCTGAAATTTGCCAGGCAATGAAAGTTCCTATATAGATATCATGTCAAAACTCTTAGCCCAAAAGACACATTACCTGTTTTCCTTTGTACCAAGTGTTTTAATAATTCCATTTCATTTCATCCTGTAGATCACAGCAAACTGAGTTTAATAACGAGATTTGGAATCACAGTTGCTTCCATTCCTATCTTTGTTGGAATCTGTTATGGGTTGAGAAAAATGGTAATATACCAGATAACGTTGTTTAAAAATAATACTATTAACCTTTGAAACAGTACCTATTATCTTTATTTGAGCAAATAGTAGATAATTTTTTTGTTTTTTTCACTTTCTCATTGCATAAATCTCCTACGCTCCTTTTACTGAATTCAGAGTCAATGGACAACATTTTCCTAAAGATATCCTCCTGAAATTATAGTCTTTTACTTACAATAGTTCATTTAGAGACCATTTAAATCTACAACAGCGGTGAATATGTGACAATTTTTCACTTACAACTATTGCGGCATTCCTAGGTCACATAATCAAAATCCAGATGCTTAGCAACTGACTCATATTTAGGATGGTTGCAGTGTCCCAGGGTTGTGATGACCTTCTGTGAGCATCTGACAAAATTTTGGGTTCAGTTCTGGTTATAAGTCAAGGAATACCTGTATGGGCAAAATGTCCCATGCAATCCAAGTCAAACATTTAAAAACAGCCCACGCCCACATCTCAATCAAAATGGTAAGGCAATTTCTGGGTTTGTAACATTTGTAAGCTGTCATTAAATCTACCTGGTTTGCTACATCACGGTCAAATCAGTCTTTCAGCCTAGGATGAGAGGATTTGCCTATAAACTGCTGTTAAACTAATAGGAATCCCAGTGGAATTGACTAATCTAGCTGGGAGAAAGGCAAGAGCTACCTGATGTAATAGTGAAAATTACAATATCAATGATACAAAGCAGGGAAGTCTCTCTTTTTCCTTGCAGAATTCATCTTTATTCCATATTTGAATTTCAATAGAATTCAAAACTTAAAATTATAATGTGTCAACTTTAGTTCATATCTCATAATACAAAGGGAAAATTCTACTAGTTCCTCATTCTCTCTTTTTTCTTCATCTAAATATAGGTAGTCCTTGACATATGACCACAATTGAGCCCAAAATTTATGTTGTTTAGGGAGACATTTGTTAAATAAATTTTGCCCCAGATCTTTCTTTTTTCAGTTGCTAAGTGCATTTCCATTCTATAAGATCTAACATTTCAGTTGATGGCTTCACATATGGCTGTTAAACTAATGTGTTTAAATGCATACTATAGCCCTCTCTCTCTCTTTCTCTCTCTTTCTCAGGTATAAAAAAAAGAATAGCACAATTGAACAACAATCAATCATGTATCATTAGCTGGTTGCTGTAGAAGATTATGAGAAATACTTTCCCATTTGTTCAAGATTTTCACTCTTTGAAATCTAAGATTTCTGATGATGTCTTCATTTTCCATTTTAATCAATATGACACTGCAATATGTTATTATAATATGATTAAATATATACTATATGTTCTACATTCAACAGAGTTATTTTGGTGTAAAAATATTTTTAAAAATTCTGTTTCTTATGTGTCATCATAAATACAGATGGGGATACAAAATGCTTTAAAATAATTCATCTGGCTAATGAAATTCTGAAATCACAAGATGAGAACAAGAACTTGATAAGAATGAAATCTTCTTCAATCTCTGGGACAAGATGTTCAAAATTAAAATAAATATTATATAGAGATAATGGTAAAGGTGGTAACCCAACTTCAGCTGCCATGGTACACTTGCTTGTCTGCTTGGCTACCATGCAATGACAGTCTGCCATGAACTCTGTGGAGGGTGGTTAGGAAGTGGGATACTTGGGGGGAAACGAAAGCACTGCTGTATCTCCCTGAGACACCCCTTCAAGACAAGAGAGCTGTAATGCCCAAGTGAGTTTTGCTCCAGTATATTTCTTCATAATAAGAAATGTTACATTGAAGGTTGCTTTCCCCACTATCAACATTGCCATTTACACATATGTCTTTTTGCAGTTGTTTGTTCAATTTGATCTTGAAGCTGCTTGACTAGATTCTGGGCAGCTTATATCTCAAAAACAAGAATTTGGCACATTAATATGTTTCAAGGTTAGCAAACAGAAGACAAAGATGTTAACAAACTATAGAAATAGAAAATTTAAACAAAAATGTTTAATAAAGCAGATTTTAAGACTGAGAAGGAATTAATATACCTGGGTGTCATTATAACAAATATGAACTGCATATTATTTCAAAATAACTATGTTAAGACATGGAATGGAGCCCTGGGTCCTTGCAAGGAGAAGAGCGGGGTATAAATTTGAAAAATATAATAATAATAATAATAATAATAATAATAATAATAATAATAATAATAATAATAATAATAATAATAATAATAATAATAATAATAATAATAATAATAATAATAATAATAATAATAAAAATAGCCATGCTAAAATTGGACAAATTACCACTATCATTGCTGGAAAGAATTTCCAGGATAAAAATGGATGTCTTGCCAAGAATAATATTGTTTTGCTTTGATGAAAGAGTAGGTGTGGCAGAGAAGTAGAAGGCTCTTGCAATTACAAGGATATGAGCTAAGATTTGGGTGGCAAGAATATTTGTAGTACAACAAAGTCAAGGTTAACATATATTTTAAAGTTTAAAAAAGAAATTTATAAATAAAAAATATTTATTATTAAGGGTATTTCAGCAAAGAAATCCAATCAATCAAGATTCACACAGTGTACTTAATTTTATTCTTTTTAAAAAAAAACAATACAGGTAGTCTTACACCACCTCAAAAGTGTCTGCTCAGTTTATCCAATGAGTTTGGTGGACTGTATAGCTTCTCCATTTCCCAGATTATTCTCTCTCTCTCTCTCTCTCTCTCTCTCTCTGTGTGTGTGTGTGTGGTATGTGTCGAATAAAGTCTAAAAGGAAGGTAAAATAAAATGATTTACTTTTTATCTGAATACTAGCTATACCCGACCACGCGTTGCTGTGGCCCAGTCTGGTTAAATGGCCAACCAAACTGTGTGTAGATCTACACCTGCACACATACACACAACCACAATATAACCCCCAACATACCTACCTACTGTATTTCTCCCTCTCTATCTATCCCTCTACCTACCTACTGTATTTCTTTCTTTCTCCCTCTATCTACATACCTACCTACTGTATTTCCCCCTTTCTATCCCTCTACCTACTTACCTACTGTATTTCTCCCTACCTATCTATACACCTACCTACCTAACTATGGTATTTCTCCCTCTCTATCTATCCCTCTACTTACCTAACTATTGTATTTCTTGCTTTCTCCCTCTACCTACCTACCTACTGTATTTCTCCCTCTATCTATCCCCCTATTTACCTACCTGCCTACCTACTGTATTTCTCCGTCTCTGTCCATCCCTCTACCTACCTTCCTACTGCATTTCTCCCTATCTATTTATCCCTCTACCTACCTACCTAGCTACCTACCTACCTACCTACCTACCTACTGTATTTATCCCTATCTATTTATCCCCCTACCTACATACCTACTATATTTCTTCCTTTCTCCCTCTACCTACCTGCCTACCTACCTACCTACTGTATTTCTCCCTATCTATCTATCCCCCTACCTACCTACCGTATTTCTCCCAATCTATCCACCTACCTACCTACTATATTTCTTCCTTTCTCCCTCTACGTACCTACCTACCTACCTACCGTATTTCTCCCTCTATCTAACCCCCTATCTACCTACCTGCCTACCTACTGTATTTCTCCCTCTCTGTCTATCCCTCTACCTACCTACCTACTGTATTTCTCCCTATCTATCTATCCCACTACCTACCTACCTACCTACCTACCTACCTACCTACCTACTGTATTTCTCCCTATCTATTTATCCCCCTACCTACCTACCTACCTACTATATTTCTTCCTTTCTCCCACTACCTACCTGCCCACCTACCTACCTACCTACTGTATTTCTCACTATCTATACACCTACCTACCTACCTACCTACCTACGGTATTTCTCCCTCTCTGTCTATCCCTCTACTTACCTACCTATTGTATTTCTTGCTTTCTCCCTCTACCTACCTATCTACCTACCTACCGTATTTCTCCCTCTCTATCTATCCCGCTATCTACCTATCTGCCTACCTTCTGTATTTCTCCCTCTCTGTCTATCCCTCTACCTACCTACCTACTGTATTTCTCACTATCTATCTATCCCTCTACCTACCTACCTACCAACCTACCTACTTACTGTATTTCTCCCTATCTATCCACCTACCTACCTATCTACCTACCTACCTACTATATTTCTTCCTTTCTCCCTCCACCTACCTACCTACTGTGTTTTTATCTATCTATCTATCTATCTATCTATCTATCTATCTATCTATCTATCTATCTATCTATCTATCTATCTATCTATCTATTGATTTACCTACCTACCTACCTACCGACCTACCGACCTACCTTATTTCTCCATCTCTATCCCTTTATCTACCTACCTACTGTAATACAATAATACAATAGCAGAGTTGGAAGGGACCTTGGAGGTCATCTAGTCCAACTCCCTGCCCAGGTGGCACATGGAACCATTTCTTAGGCCATGCGAGGCATTGCCCAGTCAGCTTCAGTGTGTATGTGTGCCCTGGCCAGCTGATTTAGGCCTTCTTTTAAGGCCGTTTTTTGCCCTCTGGAAGTGGGGGAAGGCTGTTTTCACCTCCCCAGGCCCCTATAAAGCCTCTGGAGCCTGGCGATGACATAAAAAGCATGCCAAATGCAGGGGGTCATGCACATAGCATTATGGATGTGGCACACCTATGCACATTGCCCCTGCACTCCCCCTGCTATTGGCACGTGAGCCAAAAAAGGTTAGCCATCACTGCCCTATACCATTTCAGACTAATGGCTATCCAACATCTTCTTGAAGACTTCCAGTGTTGGGGCATTCACAACTTCTGGAGGCAAGTTGTTCCACTGATTAATTGTTCTAACTGTCAGGAAATTTCTCCTCAGTTCTAAGTTGCTTCTCTCCTTGATTAGTTTCCACCCATTGCTTCTTGTTCTACCCTCAGGTGCTTTGGAGAATAGTTTAACTCCCTCTTCTTTGTGACAGCCTCTGAGATATTGGAAGGCTGCTATCATGTCTCCCCTGGTCCTTCTTTTATTAAACTGTATTTTTTCCTCTCTCTCACACACTATGGGCCACCTGGGAGTGCTTTTTGGCCCTAAGAGGTCTCCGTACAGTCTTTTTGAGGAACTGACTGTTGGAAATGCCAGGTGGGAGGAGTTACAGGGAGATGAAAACATTTTCAGTGGGTACATTTTACATTTGTGTATCTTGCACATGACACACGTGTGCTAGGCACAAAATGAGTTGGTATTCTATTATCCGAAGTCCTTGTGAACATTGTGTGAAAAATTGAGGTTAATCGGTCCAGTAGTTTTTGAGATTAGTGGATTCGTACAAACTATTTCACATTTTTATTTAAATAGATATAACATATGTGGACTCTTTGCAATCTTGCCTCCTCTTCCAGTGTCAGGTTGAAACATAAGGACAGGTCTGCTTTACCCAAGAACACTTTTTAAGTAAACAGCCCCCATTCCTCCCACAAATCAGTGAGATATTTATATTATATAACTGTATCTGAATTTCAGAGTGTTAACTATACAGATGATATTAACTAGCATGTTGTAATGCCCTGCCCACAGTACTTCTGGAGGATATAAAAAAGTACCATATGAACTGAAACTGTGTCTTTCTGGAAAATGGCCTATTGAAAGTTCAGCTCATGTCCTATTATAGGACTCACTGACTCATTTTATAACCCTTACATGATTAAGTATCCCAGTAATTCTGATCTATTTTTTACCTTAAAAAGATATTAATTTCAGATCGATGTGACACTGTTTATCTGAATGTACTGTAGCTAAATTCTTCTACAGTTTGCAAAATTAAGCAGACCTTGATCTCCTACTGATGATTTCATCATCAATTGTAATATAATACAACACTATCCTGCTCTACTCAGGTTTCTTCATTCCTATTTTATTTATTTCAATGTTTATCTGTTTTGTTGATCTGTGACCATAATAAAGGATTGATTGACTAATTCAGTCAATAAATTGCTACTATCTAATACTTTTTTAAAAGTTATTTTCTTTTTCTTGCTTGCTTCCTGCCATATTAGGTTATTTGTAGTTCACTATTATAAAAAAGCAGAAAAAAGGCAAATGGGATATTCTCTATTGGTGATAGGAGATGTTGCAAATTAATATTATAGGTGACAATAATATAAAAATATAAAACTAATCACAATATCCATGTCTATATTGAAGAATAAATAAAAAGGACCCTGACTTAGCACCTAACAGAAAAAACTGCTCCATTCCTGGGTGAATTTTTTTACTATTCTCACAAAGATAGAATATTCTTGAAATAGATACCCTCTGCTCAATTATCTGGACTGTCACATCTTGTTGGAAATTTCAGAAGTTTAATCATTGAGTATAAGAAAATCTTACAGTCCTCTTTTTTTCAGACACAGTCCAGCCACTTCTATCCTTACAACAATAAATAAACAGACAAAAAAACCCATCTCCAGAGATAATCTGAATCTGTACTCTGCCTGTACATCAGGGGTGGGTTTCAGTTGGTACGCACCGGTATGCCCGTACCCCTTCCTAAAATTTAGTGTGCCTTCCCGTACCTCAGCTTCCGGAGGCCCCGTACTGGAATGCTCCCTCTCCTGGCCTGCACCCTCTCGCTCTCCCCATCCGCCCATCTGCCCACCACTCACCCGCTCGCCCCACCTGTCATCACCAAACTTGCCCTGTCCACCCATTTCTTTTGCTGGAGCGGAGGATTTGGTTGTTGAGAAAAGCACATTTGATGCGCACTCCCTTCTCTTTGACAGCCGCCTGGTTTCCAATAGGGGGGCAAGAAATACATGCATTTTTCCTCCCTCTGCATCCCTACATGGATTTTCCCCTCCCCCCATTGGAAACCAGGCAGCTTCAAAGAGAAGGGAGCGTGCACCACATGGGCTTCTTTCAACAGCTGAATCCTCCCCTCCTGTTCGTCAGAATCCTCCTATTCCTTCTTCGGCTATTGGAAGAAGCCCACACAGCATGGGCTCCTCTTTCTTTGATAGCCACCTAGATTCCAATGGGGGGGGGGAAATCCATGTATTAGAGAGAGGGGAAAAACTCCTCCCCCCATTGGAAACCAGGCAGCTGTCAAAGAGAAGGAAGCATGGGCCAAGGAAGGAGTGGAGGACTCACCTGCCCCACCAGTCTCCCCAAAGACTCAGCACCCCCCAGAAACAGTGGGGCCAAAGGAGGGCCCCTGTCACAGGATCCTCCGGGGAAGGACCAGGGACTCCATTGGACCTCGTTCCCACCGCCACTTCTCTCTCACCTTCCATTACGGGAGCCAGGCAGGGCAGTGGGCACTTGCGCAGCCTCGCCCAGCACTTTTGGTGTCTGAAGCCCATGGGAACAAGGACTGAATGTTCAGCACCCAGGATATGGGGGGAGCCAAGTCCTGCCATCTTAGCTGGCCCAATCACCAGTCACTCCTTTGCCCACAGCTCTAGGGCAAATGATGGCCATCTCCCCAACACAGCTCCCACCCACCCTCCAGAGAAAGACAAAGCCTTAGGATAGATGGGGCAGTCAGTTTTGCCAGATGCACAGCACCGAGGTGGGGATGAAGATCAAGAGACATGGAACCACAGACTCCACTCTTTCCCCCCCACCCCACAGCTTGCCTCCCTGGGTGGGACCAGGGCACGGGTGGGATGAGTGGAGTTTGCAACCAACTTCAAACTGAATGGGCCTGTTTGTAACTAAATGGGACAGAGAACATAGAGGAATGCAAGGGAACATGGAGATAATGTAGTCCAACCCCTTCCAAGGCAGGACTCCTTACATTTCCTCCTCTTTGAAAACTGTCATTGGCAGACATGAGGGAAATGGTGTGTGTGTGTGAGAGAGAGAGAGTGAAAGAAAGAGAGAGGGGGGAGGGAGAGAGATGGAGAGAAGGAAAGAGAAAGAAAAAAGTGGGAGAGAGAGACACAAAGAGGAAGGAAGAGAAAGAAAGAAAGTGGGAGAGAGAGACACAAGAAAGAAGGAAGAAAGGAATGAAAGAAGGAAGGAAGGAAGAAAAAGGAAGAGAAAGGAAAAGAAGAAAGGGAGAGAGAGACACACAAAAGGATGGAAGAAAGGAAGGAGAGCGAGATGAAGAAGAAGGAAGGAAGGAAGGAAGGAAGGAAGGAAGGAAGGAAGGAAGGAAGGAAGGAAGGAAGGAAGGAAGGAAACTTATGATCACAACTGAGCCCAAAATTTTGGTTCCTAAGCAAGAGCATTGTCAAGTGAGTTTCATCATTTTCCATGTTGGCCATGCCCACCCGGTCACATGAACACCAAGCCACTCCCACTCGGTCACATGACCGCTGCACCATTCCCACAAAAAAGCCACATCTAAAGAATAAATTCTAAAAAAAAATGAAACCCACTACTACTATATATGGGAGGGAAGATATGTGTATGTGAATGTATAGTAGATATGACTTTCTCTAGGAATGTATATTGGGTGTTTAATCTCACAGCTTGTATGGGATCCACACACAAGAATCATATTTTATATAACAACCTTCTCAATGATTTTTCAGCAGTTTAAAATATAAGAAAAATAATGTGTCATGAACAAGTTTATAAACCAACAATAGCATATGGCGCATATTGTATATAGTTTATTACATTATTAGAATACAATTTAGTAAACACTTAATTAAAATAAAACTATATTAACAGAAAACTAATAACAGATAACACAATTTCAGCAATCCATGAATGCTGTCTAGAAAAAAAAAAGCACTTTTCTCCCAGAAAAATAAATGCAAGAGGAAACTATCATGACTTCCATAGCACATGAAAAGCAGTGCATCTAAATCTCAGTTCCCTTTGTTGAGAGAAACATCCATTTGGCTCAGTTCTTAGATGGTGGAAAGACACTGGAATCATGGAGGCTGATTAGAAAGATGTTTTAATGATGAAGCAAAACCACATGGGTTTGAGTTCCTGGGCAGCTGACCACATAGAGTTGAGAGTAAGGAGTATTTTATACCTTCTCTTGGGCTTTGCACTTGAACTTCCTGTTCCTGTGCAAGAATGTGTATTGTATTGGCTGTTATAGGGGTCAATGTTGGCTCTGTAGGTTGTCTGAGCTCTCAGGTTTGGTTGACGTTTGGACTCTGATGCAATGTCCTACAGGGTAATGCCTTAATCCCATCATACTGGAGCTGAAGGTATTTTGTTTTGTAGGTAGGATGGCTGGGTCTTTCTTAATGGGGAAAAATATGTGCAGGGGCTATTAAGGGGCTTTCTCTTTTTATCTCCAAGAGAATGTTTCTCCATTACTCCTTTAGGGAAATATAATATTCTGCCCTTTTAATATTTCTCAAAATATTTCTTTATTCTAGGAGAGGGGTGTCTTCCTTCACCTTTACCTCATAGAAGTGGGGGATCACAAGCATTGTTTTCCTAGAAAGACCATCTTTGATAGGTTGTGATTATGGGGTCAAAGGTCAGGCAAGTAGACTCACATATGGATCCTTGTGGATTTAAACCAGCACTGAGAATATTGCTCACAGTTCCATTGGAAACCAAAGCAAGGTTTACATAAAAGTTGTAGTATTCTAATGGCTGTGATTGCTAGATAATACATGGACCACTGTCCACTGAGATATTTCAAGAATGCAAAACAAATAATGTGAACATAGTATATGAAGTCTGGGACAGGAATTTAGCAACTTTCTGTTAGCAATGTGTCCTGATATTAACTATTTTGCATTATAAAACATAATATTGTGTCAAGTACAACTTTTTTCTTCTTATTCCCTGGAATATCCTGATATTTCAATGTATCTTGTATTATATCCATTTCCAACTCATACACCCAGTTCCTTATATGAAGTTGCCTCCCAGGTATTAAAGACATGGCCAGTTTGTCTTCTCAGTATTAAAAATGGAGCCAACTTGATCTAGTGTTTAAGTCACCAGACTAAAAACCAGGAAATTGTGGGTTCTAGTCCCACATTGGGCACAAAAGCCAGGTGGCTGACCTTGAGTCAATCACTCTATCTTTCCTTCTCTGCCAACTCACAAGGTGTTGTGGCAAAAATGGGAGGAGGAAGGTGTATTGGCTATTTTTACCATCTTGAGTTATTTATAAAAATATATAAGGTGTGATGAAAACAGTGTGTGAATATTTATAAGGCAGCAATGTATAAGAAATCTTTGTTTTTTTCATAAGTAAAATCAGATTAGAGTTCAGTTTCTATTTTGCATGCAAATAAGGAAATGAGAATTGGGAACTAATAAGCAATTATGGTGTCATCTAAACCCTCTTCATCCGGAATAAGCAGCAACTGATGTCTATCTAATGTAAGAGTTTTGATGTCTATCTAGTGCAACAGTTTTCAAGTGGAATGGCTCCATTTATAATGACACGCTTGATGGGACTATGTCTTTTATGTGAGTATAATTAAAATTAATAGAGTTTCTTACTTATGAATGGAGGTCTTTACAGTGTCTCACCATGTGTATGTGTGTGTGTGCGTTTGTGTGTTTCTATGTGTTCAATCCATGCTCGTGTGCCCTTAAACGTAGAAATGCTGATGTTAGAAATGAAGCTTTTTATTGTTTGTGGTTCACATTTTTTCTAATATTAACGGTTCATCCTTGTTGACTCTCAGTTAAACATTCCTCATTTTTCCCTCATTTAGGCTAAAACCTAGAAAATGGAATGAAAAAGTAAAGTTTAAACATTTTAGTCAAGGATACTGGTCCAGTATCATTATCTGGCTTACAATTCCCAACCATTTAAAAAAAAAAATCAATATTTTATCCTTCTGCCTCTTAAAATTATAGATGTCTAGTCTGAAGAAAATTATTCTGAATTCAGTGTGAGGTATTCATAGGAATGTAGAATCTGAAATGTCACAGTATTAATTTTAAAATTATTTTGCAGCTTCCATGAATGACTTTTCAAAGAATACTCTAAATCTAAGTAAAAGTTTAACATATTTTAATCTGACAGCAACATTTATATATATGTATTTTGCTGCATTGTGGAGTAGTAGATAGGGGCCGGTCACAGGTAACATTTTCTTTAATGATATGTTCAATGTTTGTAATTTGAAAAATAATGAATACTTATCAGTTTTTCATAACAACGTTAACTAACAATTTTGATACAATTCAAGATTTGAACTTACTTTATATCAAAGAGTTAAATAATGTTAATTTTTGGTATGAATAGAACATGAATAATCTGAAACAAGTATTTCTGAATTAATATTCAAATAACAAAATTTTCATTTATCACTAAAATTAAGCAACATGTCATAATAATTTTAATTTTAATGTTAAAATATAGTTCAATGAAAGTAATATTTTTTCATTCATTCATTTTTTTTTCAAATTGATATAGTCAGCTCCCTCACAAAACAAATGACACTGAGCGGCATACAACAAAATAAAAACAAAAACAATTATACACGAATAACAAACATTAAAACACAGCTAAAAAAAGTAAAGCAATTGGCGAAGGTATGTTAACAATAATGGAGCCATTTCACCAATTTGCCAGTTCCCTGGGGTTCCCAGTCCTGAAAGCAAAACCAAATTTTAAGGACCTTTGGAAAAAAAGGAGCGAGGATGTAAGCCTAGACTCAGGAGGGAAGATATTCCACAGCTGGGCACCATACACATCAGACTGCAATAACCTAATTCTTTTCTTATTTAATAGAACAAACTGATCTGGGACAATTTAGTACAGCAAAAATAAAAATGTAGAACAGTATATTTCACCTCCAAGTCCTTTACAATTCATAACAATATGCACTGATTTGGGTAAAATTGTTTATCAAGGAATATTTTTCCTTGGAGAAACCATTTCAGTTTTTTTAATGCATAACTACCCAAAACTGCAAGATCTGAATTTATGATGTGCCATAAATTATAATAAATACATTATCATCTAATTTTTGTGAATCCTAATAATGCAACTATCAGGTTTTGCTCGCTAATAACATCTCTTTTCAACTTTACAGGCATTCACTATACAAGACAAGACAGTTGTAGTTCCCCAGGTGAGTTTTGTTCCTTTATATTCCTTTATTCTACAAGATGTTGCTTTTTCCTCAAAATTGTTTCCCACTTCATTGTTTTACATTTCACTACACTTACCAATCACAACTTCTTATTTTTCCAGAGACAAGAATCCCTGAATCAATTTCTGGAGACTTTTCTTCCCTTAGATCAACTACTTTTTCAGGGACTTTCCTTTTTAAATAAACCTGGAACAGGTTTTAATCATACTAAGACCAGATATAATGAAATTTAAGAATCTTGTTCTTTTTGTTCCACTAAAGTGCCAATGGTTTGGCTGAAAACCAAATCTACTTGATGCACTAAATAACATCTAAATCTTGGTTCAAGAATATAATAACTTCAGGAAATTTGACAAAGCAAGGAAAACACTAACAAACCCAAATAACAAATCCTTAGTTAATTTTTTTAAAATCTTCACAGGTAATCTTACTTCACCTCGGATATTTCTGAACACTTCATCCAACGATAGAGATACAGTTTTGGTGAAATGTCAGTTACCGCCAACATTAAGATTTAGCCGGGTAATTTTATGTAAAGATGGAAAGGAAGTGAAAAGTCTAGAACAAAAAGATAGTACATTTGCATATAACTTTTATTACAAAATATCAGAAGACGGTGCAGGAGAGATTTCCTGCATGTTCCGGTTCAAGGACATCGACAATCAGATAAAGAATTCTGGTTTGAGTAATGTCAAAGATTTAGGTAAGGATAAAATTCCTTCAAAAAAAACAAATTAAAAACTGATGAACTAAAAATATATCTTCTTTTCTTTACTGTTACACAATATAGATCTAAAGTTCCTATAGTGTTGGTATCATTTAATCCTAAACATTAGGGTACACATTTTTTTCTCAGTGAACACGGCTATTTTCTGTTGTAATATGACAAAAACCTCAAACACTAGAATGTGTATTCATTACAAAAATTTTGTTCCATTAATTTTATGCATTTAAATTAAATGAAATATAGTTAACATGATCACTGTCCAAACATAACCCTATTATTTGTCTTTTTCTAACATAATAACAATGACAACATAGTAATCATTTGCTAGTCTTTAAAAATTATATCTAACTAGCTGTACCTGGCCACTCATTATTGTGGCCCAGTCTGGTTAAATGGCCAACCAATCTGGGTGTAGATCTACACCTGCACACATACACACAACCACCATATAACCCACAACCTACCTACCTACTGCATTTCTTCTCTCCCTCTACGTACCTTCTACCTACTTACTGTATTTCTCCCTCTCTATCTATCCCTCTACCTACCTACCTACCCACCTACCTACCTATTTATTTATTTATTTATTTATTTATTTATTTATTTATTTATTTATTTATTTATTTATTTATTTATTTATTTATTTATTTATTTATTTTTATTTTATTAAATTTATACCCCGCCCTTATCCAAACGGACCCAGGGCGGCGCACAGGGATGTTAAAACACATATAAAACATATAAAAATTTTAAAAAACTTATTCTAATAGACCCTGTGCTAAAAACCGAATTTAAAAAACCCAAATTTAAAACTATCTAGGAGTCAGTAATGGGGATTACGCTAGGCCGGCTAGATGCAATAGGTGTGTCTTCAGACACTTGCGGAAGAGGCGGAGGTCAGAGATGGTGCAGAGTTCAGGGGGTAAGTCATTCCAAAGGGCTGGTCCCGCCACAGAGAAGGCTCTTCCCCTGGGTGTCGCCAGTCGGCATTGTCCAGCTGACGGCACCCTGAGAAGGCCCTCTCTATGGGAGCGTATCGGTCTGAGGGATGTATGGGGCAGGAGGCGGTCTCGCATATAACTAGGCCCCGAGCCATGGAGCGCTTTAAAGATGGTCGTTAAAACCTTGAAGCGCACCCGAAAGACCTCAGGAAGCCAGTGCAGCTCGCGCAGGATAGGTGTTATATGGGAGTGTCTAGGCGCTCCCGTAATCACCCGCGCGGCTGTGTTCTGGACTAGCTGCAGCTTTCGGGTGCACCTCAAGGGAAGCCCCATGTAGAGAGCATTACAGTAGAGTCGAGAGGTGACGAGTGCTTGAGTGACTGTGCGTAAGGCATCCCGGTTCAGTAATGGGCGCAATTGGCACATCAGGCGTACCTGATGGAACGCCCCCCTGGCCACGGCTTCCACATGATCTTCCATAGACAGCCGGGAATCCAGGAGGACACACAAATTGCGCGCCCTCTCCACGGGGGCCGGTGTTTCGCCCCCAATGGCCAGAGTTGGGATAATCTGGCTGAACCGGGGCGCCGGAAGCCACAGCCACTCAGTCTTGGACGGGTTGAGCTTGAGTTTATTACCACCCATCCAGATCCGTACGGCCTCCAAACACCTGGACATAACCTTGACGGCATCGTTGAAGTGGTCTGGGGTGGATATGTACAACTGAGTATCATCAGCGTACATATGATATCCCACCCCAAAACCACGGATGATCTCACCCAGCGGCTTCATATATGTGTTGAACACTAAGGGCGAGAGGACCGACCCCTGAGGAACCCCACATATGAGGGGCCTCGAGGCCGACCTCTGCCCCCCTGCCAACACATATTGCGACCGACCAGAGAGGTAGGACGAGAACCACCGCAGAACAGTACCTCCCAGCCCCAACCTCCCCAGTCGGCGTAATAGGATACCATGGTCGATGGTATCAAAAGCCGCTGAGAGGTCTAATAGGACTAGGATAGAGGAAAATCCTCTATCCTGCGCCCTCCAGAGATCATCAACCAACGCGACCAATGCCGTCTCGGTGCTGTGCCCGGGTCGGAAGCCGGACTGGCGCGGGACTAGATAATCAACTTCCTCCAAGTGTCGCGGAAACTGTTGAGCCACCACACTCTCAACAACCTTCACTAAAAAGTGGAGGTTGGAGACGGGACGATAGTTCTCTAATAATGCTGGATCCAGGGACGGCTTCTTGAGGAGGGGCCTTACTACCGCCTCTTTCAAGATGGCAGGCAAGGACCCCTCACTCAAAGATGCGTTGACAATCCCCTGGAGCCAGCCTCGTGTCGTCTCCCACAATGCCAGTAGAAGCCAGGAGGGACACGGGTCCAATAAACATGTGGTAGCCCTAAGTCTCTTTGACAACTTGTCCATATCCTTGGTGGTAACAAAATCAAACTCCTCCCAAGATGGTGTCACAAGAACAGCCTCGGCCTGCTCGACTGGACCACTGTCGATGGAGGGTAGCTCGTTCCGAATCCGAGTGATTTTCTCCTGCAGATAAATCTAAAATTCCTCTGCTCAACCCTGTAAAGGGGCTTCCCGCGGCCTCTGTTGAAGGAGGGAGCGGGTCACCCCAAACAGGGCGGCAGGGCGGTTATCTGCGGATGCAATAAGAGTGGCACAATACTCACGTTTCACCACTCTTATCGCCACTAAGTAAGTCCTAATATGGTCTCTCACTAGTGTTCGGTCGGCTTCGGAGTGATAAGATCTCCATCTGCTCTCTAGGCGTCTCTTGTGGTGCTTCATCTCCCTAAGCCCCTCGGTAAACCAAGGAGCCCAGGTGGTTCGTCGCCGCAAGAGAGGCCGCAAGGGCGCAACTCGGTCCGAGGCCCCCGTGGCCGCACTTAACCATGCAGCCACTAGGTCCTCAGTCGAGTCGCGGGGCAAGTCCACAGGAATTGGCCCAAGCTCCCTTTGGAACCTCATCGGGTCCATCAGGAGCCTGGGGTGGAACCACATAGGAATGTCCGTATTGTATTCCTCCCTCTCTATCTAACCCTCTACCTACCCACCTATCTATGGTATTTCTTCCTTTCCCCCTCTACCTACCTACCTACTGTATTTCTCCCTCTCTATCTATCCACCTATCTACCTACCTACTGTATTTCTCCCTCTCTCTCTCTCTCTATGGGCCACCTGGGAGTTTGCCATCCTCTGTGCCTGGTTTTGGGCCTTTTAGGCCTCCATATAGTGTTGCTGAGGAAATGACTGTTGGAAATGCCAGGTGGGAGGAGCTACAGGAAGGTGAAAATTTCACAAATGGGTACATTTTACATTATAGTACCCTGCACATGACGCATGTGTGCCAGGCACAAAAAAGAATTGTATGATTGCATCGAAAGTCCTTGGGAACATTGTGTGAAAGTTTGGTGCCGATCGGTTCAGTACTTTCAGAGATTAGTGGCTTTGCACAAACTATTTTGCTTTTTTATTTATATAGATATGTTCATGAATATATGTGGCTTTGAAATCTCTCCTTATTTATTTGGAGAATCAATTCTGGATATGTAAATTTTTATATACATTTTTATACAAGTATCAACTAATAAGAAAATATACAATTGGTAAAATGAAGAACATCAGAATGAAACAGAAATGAATTTCTATCTGCTTCAAGGTTAATTTTGAATCTCAAAGAGATTTGGTAGGGCTTATATGTCATATCTCTATCCCTGCTGTTTACCAAGTTTAAATGTTTATCCAGAAAATACATGAATTTAATGGCAACTAATTCAGTCCCTTTCTTTCATGGATGCAAACCATCTCTATGTACTATCAGGTTTTGCTTGCTAATAACATCTCTTTTCAACTTTACAGGCATTCACTATACAAGACAAGACAGTTGTAGTTCCCCAGGTGAGTTTTGTTCCTTTATATTCCTTTATTCTACAAGATGTTGCTTTTTCCTCAAAATTGTTTCCCACTTCATTGTTTTACATTTCACTACACTTACCAATCACACCTTCTTATTTTTCCAGAGACAAGAATCCCTGAATCAATTTCTGGAGACTTTTCTTCCCTTAGATCAACTACTTTTTCAGGGACTTTCCTTTTTAAATAAACCTGGAACAGGTTTTAATCATACTAAGACCAGATATAATGAAATTTAAGAATCTTGTTCTTTTTGTTCCACTAAAGTGCCAATGGTTTGGCTGAAAACCAAATCTACTTGATGCACTAAATAACATCTAAATCTTGGTTCAAGAATATAATAACTTCAGGAAATTTGACAAAGCAAGGAAAACACTAACAAACCCAAATAACAAATCCTTAGTTAATTTTTTTTAAATCTTCACAGGTAATCTTACTTCACCTCGGATATTTCTGAACACTTCATCCAACGATAGAGATACAGTTTTGGTGAAATGTCAGTTACCGCCAACATTAAGATTTAGCCGGGTAATTTTATGTAAAGATGGAAAGGAAGTGAAAAGTCTAGAACAAAAAGATAGTACATTTGCATATAACTTTTATTACAAAATATCAGAAGACGGTGCAGGAGAGATTTCCTGCATGTTCCAGTTCAAGGACATCGACAATCAGATAAAGAATTCTGGTTTGAGTAATGTCAAAGATTTAGGTAAGGATAAAATTCCTTCAAAAAAAACAAATTAAAAACTGATGAACTAAAAATATATCTTCTTTTCTTTACTGTTACACAATATAGATCTAAAGTTCCTATAGTGTTGGTACCATTTAATCCTAAACATCAGGGTACACATTTTTTTCTCAGTGAACACGGCTATTTTCTGTTGTAATATGACAAAAACCTCAAACACTAGAATGTGTATTCATTACAAAAATTTTGTTCCATTAATTTTATGCATTTAAATTAAATGAAATATAGTTAACATGATCACTGTCCAAACATAACCCTATTATTTGTCTTTTTCTAACATAATAACAATGACAACATAGTAATCATTTGCTAGTCTTTAAAAATTATATCTAACTAGCTGTACCTGGCCACTCATTACTGTGGCCCAGTCTGGTTAAATGGCCAACCAATCTGTGTGTAGATCTACACCTGCACACATACACACAACCACCGTATAACCCACAACCTACCTACCTACTGCATTTCTTCTTCTCTCCCTCTACGTACCTTTCTACCTAACTACTGTATTTCTCCCTCTCTATCTATCCCTCTACCTACCTACCTACCTACCTACCTACCTACCTACCTATTGTATTCCTCCCTCTCTATCTAGCCCTCTACCTACCTACCTATCTATGGTATTTCTTCCTTTCCCCCTCTATCTACCTACCTACCTACCTACTGTATTTCTCCCTCTCTATCTATCCACCTATCTACCTACCTACTGTATTTCTCCCTCTCTCTCTCTATGGGCCACATGGGAGTTTGCCATTCTCTGCGCCTGGTTTTGGGCCTTTTAGGCCTTCATAAAGTGTTGCTGAGGAAATGACTGTTGGAAATGCCAGGTGGGAGGAGCTACAGGAAGGTGAAAATTTCACAAGTGGGTACATTTTACATTTGAGTACCCTGCACATGACACATGTGTGCCAGGCACACAAAAGGATTGTATGATTGCATCGAAAGTCCTTGGGAACATTGTGTGAAAGTTTGGTGCCGATTGGTTCAGTACTTTCAGAGATTAGTGGCTTTGCACGAACTATTTTACTTTTTTATTTATATAGATATGTTCATGAATATATGTGGCTTTGAAATCTCTCCTTATTTATTTGGAGAATCAATTCTGGATATGTAAATTTTTATATACATTTTTATACAAGTATCAACTAATAAGAAAATATACAATTGGTAAAATGAAGAACATCTGAATGAAACAGAAATGAATTTCTATCTGCTTCAAGATTAATTTTGAATCTCAAAGAGATTTGGTAGGGCTTATATGTCATATCTCTATCCCTGCTGTTTACCAAGTTTAAATGTTTATCCAGAAAATACATGAATTTAATGGCAACTAATTCAGTCCCTTTCTTTCATGGATGCAAACCATCTCTATGTACAATGTTTCACTGGACCAGCTGCAGACATCATAACTAATAGTAAGCAAAATACAATAAAAACTACAACTGGATGGCTATAATGGAGCCATCTCACTAATTTGCCAGATCCCTGGGTCTTGACGCCAGATGGCACAACAAGATTTTTAAGGACTGTTGGAAATTCAGGAATGAGCCTGCCAGTCTAACCTCAGGAGAGACGACATTCCACAACTGGTGCACCACACACGTTAGACTACATTAATCTATTAAGTTCCTATTTAATAGAAAAAAATGATCTGCAACAATTTAGTATAGCAAAATTAAAATGTACAAGAGTGTACTCCAAAGATACATATTTCACATCCAATCCTTTACACTTCATAAAACTATGTGGTGATTTGGGTAAAATGTCTTATTGAGGATTATTTTTCCAATAGAGAAACCAATTCAATTTTAATGCATACAACCACTAAACCCCACAAGTTTTAATTTATGATGTGCCATAAATTCTGATAAATATATTATCATTTAAACTTTTGGAAATCCTATTTATGCAGCTATCAGATTTTCCATGCTAATAGCATATTTTCCATTTGATAGGCATTCCCCTGACAAAGCAAGACAGCTGTAGTGCACCAGGTGAGTTTTGCCCCATTATATTCCCTTATTATAAGAGATCTTTTTCCAAAATTCTTTCATGCTTCATTGTTTTACATTTCACTTACCTTCAATAGCCAATCAAAACTTCCTATTTTTCCACTCCATAGAATCTACAAGTACATCTTCTGAAGTTTTTCCTTTAAGCCAGCTACTTCTTTCTTGACTTTTCCTTCTTAAGGAAACCTAGGGACACACAATTTCAGCATTTCTCCAATCTTTTGACTCTCCAGGTGTTTGGCATGAAAGGGATCAAGTGCTACACATATTTTTAATACAAAGATTGGAGTACGATTTAATTGTACTAAGACCAGGTATAATGAAATCCTTGACTCTTATTCCTTTTGTGCCACTAAAGTGCCAGTTGTTTGCTTGAAATCCAAATCTACTTTATGCATCAAGTATCTCCTAAATTTTGGTTCAAGCATATATTTGATTTTAAAGCTGTTTGACTCCCAGATGATTCTGGACATCTTATCGGTACATCTCAAAAATAAGAATATGGTGCATTAATAGGTTTCAAGATTAACAAACAGAAGACAAAGATATTAACAAAATATGAAAATAGAAGATGAAAAAATGATTAATTAAACAGATTGTAAGACTGAGAAGGAGATAATCTATCTGGGTATCACTACGACAAATATGAATTTATGTTCTTTTAAAATGACTATGTTAAGACATAGAATTAAGTTTTTAAAATGTGATAAGATGAGAGAAATCACAACTGTCATTGCTGGAAAGGATTTCTATGATAAAAATGAATGTCTTGCCAAGAATGATGTTATTTTACTTAGATGAAAGAGTGGGTGCACAGAGAAGTAGAAGGTTCATGCAGTTAGAAGGTTATGAGCTAAGATTTTAAAATGATTAAAAAAGAAACATAAGTTTTAAAAAGTTGACTTTTTATCTACACTTATAACTATTACAGGATATTTCAGCAAAGAAATTGAATCAATTACAATTCACATAGTGTATTATTTATTTATTTTAAATAAACAATGAAGGTAGTCTTACACCACCTCAAATGTTTCTGCTCAGTTTATCCAAAGATGAAATTTTGGTGAATTGTCAAATACCACAATCTTCTCCATTTTTCCGGATTATCTTCTGTAAAGATGGGAAAGAAATTAAAATACAGGAAGCAAAAGACAATGTGTTTGCATACATCATTCATTACAAAATATCACAAGATGGTGTGGGAAAGATTTATTGTATGTTCGAGTCAAAAGATGGAGAGAACCTGGTGAAGAATTCTGGTCCAAGTAACACAAAATATTTTCCTGAAGTTTTAGTTAAGAAAAAAACTCTTTTTAAACTCAAATTTGATTTTTAATTGTGAAATTAAAATAGCATCTTCCTTTTCTACTATTGAAAAGTCAAAATCTTATTCTATTGAAAGCTTTCAGTCCTAATGTCAGGGGTGTATAACCTCTTCTGAGCCTGCAACATATTTGGTTGTTGTTTTTTATATCTCTGGACAACACTTCAAAAACTAGAAGGTATGCCCTATATACAAATATACTTTATTAATGTCTTATGTATTTAACATTATTTCAACTATAGCTAACATGATTGTTTACTAACTTTCAATCATATTAAATTTTCTATCAAATTAAAAGTAATAGTTAGATAATTCAGTGCTTGTATCTGAGAGTGACACCTAACATGTCCATGAAATATATCTAGTCGTACTTTGCATCTTTATAGAATTTAATAGCAAATATCTAAATTAATTTGAAGTGAATATTGTGAGAAACAAGGAATTGAATGAAACCTAATGAAAAGACTTGTTTTAAAAGGCTATTCCTAACATGGGTTTAATCACTTTCACCTAGTCTGAAATTTAGAACAGATTCATTAAGACCCATGTGTCACTCATTCTTACAAATAGTTTTCTCTACATTAACTGGATAAGAAATACATTATTTTTGGAACAGCAATAATAAGGTTCTTTGCTATTAATAATATGGATCTTTACCAATAGAAGAGAATATTTATAACCAGGGTTGGACTATGTGGTCCTTAGTGCTCTTTGAACTTGGTGGTTTTGTTAACCTGCCCAGGTAACTTGACAGGGCACCAATGTTATCAAGTTTACTAAGGAAGCATCTGCAACAAAATCACCAACTTCACCAAGGATTCCACATACAGACCTTTCTGTAACAGAAAAAAATTATTTCATTGGTTATTTGCCTTCATTTTATGTAACAAATGGCATGCTTTAAAAATCGTTTGCAAGCAGTCAGTTGAGAGCTTAGACAATTGAAAAAGATAGAGGAATTCTAAACAAGTTTGACTGTCTTCCCATACCTGAAGCCTCTTTTTACATCTTCTCTCAACATCATCAACTTGATCCTCCCTCCTAGGGGAGAAAGTGACTTGTGAAGATCATGCCTCCATTTTGAAATAAAAATAAATATCTATACTTGTTTTGCATCCATAACTCCTAAAACACACAAAAAGTTTATCATTCTTATCAAAACAAATTTGGTTAATATTCTTTATTTATATAGACACTTTGAGTGTCTATATATAGACACTGTTCATAAGATGACACAAAACTATTTTTGCAATATCTAACTTCCACAATGAATAAAGTATTAGTGAAAAATGACAAGTTAATTGTTTTTGTTTCTTTTTAACTCTGCCAGGAAAAAAAAACCACAAGACTGCCGTTTGGCTTTTATTCCCTTTTATTCCCTTCCCTGCACACACACAAACAGTCCATATACCCACTTTTAAATGAAGGTCTTAATAGAAGTGGTTCTTATTTTCAACCCATCATAAAATAAATATATGTTTCTACAATGTTAATATCTATCTGATCTTTATAGGAAGTATTATATAGAAAGTTTATTTTAAAATACTTCAAAATAGTACTTCTGTTAAGCTCCTTTCTTTAATTAGAATTAAAGTAAATATTTATCTGAAATTTGCCAGGCAATGAAAGTTCCTATATAGATATCATGTCAAAACTCTTAGCCCAAAAGACACATTACCTGTTTTCCTTTGTACCAAGTGTTTTAATAATTCCATTTCATTTCATCCTGTAGATCACAGCAAACTGAGTTTAATAACGAGATTTGGAATCACAGTTGCTTCCATTCCTATCTTTGTTGGAATCTGTTATGGGTTGAGAAAAATGGTAATATACCAGCTAACGTTGTTTAAAAATAATACTATTAACCTTTGAAACAGTACCTATTATCTTTATTTGAGCAAACAGTAGATAACTTTTTTGGTTTTCTCACTTTCTCATTGCATAAATCTCCTATGCTCCTTTTACTGAATTCAGAGTCAATGGACAACATTTTCCTAAAGATATCCTCCTGAAATTATAGTCTTTTACTTAACAATAGTTCATTTAGAGACCATTTAAATCTACAACAGCGGTGAATATGTGACAATTTTTCACTTACAACTATTGCGGCGTTCCTAGGTCACATAATCAAAATCCAGATGCTTAGCAACTGACTCATATTTAGGATGGTTGCGGTGTCCCAGGTTTGTGATGACCTTCTGTGAGCATCTGGCAAAATTTTGGGTTCAGTTCTGGTTGTAAGTCAAGGAATAACTGTATGGGCAAAATGTCCCATGCAATCCAAGTCAAACATTTATAAACAGCCCACGCCCACATCTCAATCAAAATGGTAAGGCAATTTCTGGGTTTGTAACATTTGTAAGCTGTCATTAAATCTACCTGGTTTGCTACATCACGGTCAAATCAGTCTTTCAGCCTAGGATGAGAGGATTTGCCTATAAACTGCTGTTAAACTAATAGGAATCCCAGTGGAATTGACTAATCTAGCTGGGAGAAAGGCAAGAGCTACCTGATGTAATAGTGAAAATTACAATATCAATGATACAAAGCAGGGAAGTCTCTCTTTTTCCTTGCAGAATTCATCTTTATTCCATATTTGAATTTCAATAGAATTCAAAACTTAAAATTATAATGTGTCAACTTTAGTTCATATCTCATAATACAAAGGGAAAATTCTACTAGTTCCTCATTCTCTCTTTTTTCTTCATCTAAATATAGGTAGTCCTTGACATATGACCACAATTGAGCCCAAAATTTATGTTGTTTAGGGAGACATTTGTTAAATAAATTTTGCCCCAGATCTTTCTTTTTTCAGTTGCTAAGTGCATTTCCATTCTATAAGATCTAACATTTCAGTTGATGGCTTCACATATGGCTGTTAAACTAATGTGTTTAAATGCATACTATAGCCCTCTCTCTCTCTTTCTCTCTCTTTCTCAGGTATAAAAAAAAGAATAGCACAATTGAACAACAATCAATCATGTATCATTAGCTGGTTGCTGTAGAAGATTATGAGAAATACTTTCCCATTTGTTCAAGATTTTCACTCTTTGAGTTATTTTGGTGTAAAAATATTTTTAAAAATTCTGTTTCTTATGTGTCATCATAAATACAGATGGGGATACAAAATGCTTTAAAATAATTCATCTGGCTAATGAAATTCTGAAATCACAAGATGAGAACAAGAACTTGATAAGAATGAAATCTTCTTCAATCTCTGGGACAAGATCTTCATAATTAAAATAAATATTATATAGAGATAATGGTAAAGGTGGTAACCCAACTTCAGCTGCCATGGTACACTTGCTTGTCTGCTTGGCTACCATGCAATGACAGTCTGCCATGAACTCTGTGGAGGGTGGTTAGGAAGTGGGATACTTGGGGGGAAACGAAAGCACTGCTGTATCTCCCTGAGACACCCCTTCAAGACAAGAGAGCTGTAATGCCCAAGTGAGTTTTGCTCCAGTATATTTCTTCATAATAAGAAATGTTACATTGAAGGTTGCTTTCCCCACTATCAACATTGCCATTTACACATATGTCTTTTTGCAGTTGTTTGTTCAATTTGATCTTGAAGCTGCTTGACTAGATTCTGGGCAGCTTATATCTCAAAAACAAGAATTTGGCACATTAATATGTTTCAAGGTTAGCAAACAGAAGACAAAGATGTTAACAAACTATAGAAATAGAAAATTTAAACAAAAATGTTTAATAAAGCAGATTTTAAGACTGAGAAGGAATTAATATACCTGGGTGTCATTATAACAAATATGAACTGCATATTATTTCAAAATAACTATGTTAAGACATGGAATGGAGCCCTGGGTCCTTGCAAGGAGAAGAGCGGGGTATAAAATTGAAAAATATAATAATAATAATAATAATAATAATAATAATAATAATAATAATAATAATAATAATAATAATAATAATAAAAATAATAAAAATAATAAAAATAATAATAAAAATAGCCATGCTAAAATTGGACAAATTACCACTATCATTGCTGGAAAGAATTTCCAGGATAAAAATGGATGTCTTGCCAAGAATAGTATTGTTTTGCTTTGATGAAAGAGTAGGTGTGGCAGAGAAGTAGAAGGCTCTTGCAATTACAAGGATATGACCTAAGATTTGGGTGGCAGGAATATTTGTAGTACAACAAAGTCAAGGTTAACATATATTTTAAAGTTTAAAAAAGAAATTTATAAATAAAAAATATTTATTATTAAGGGTATTTCAGCAAAGAAATAAAATCAATCAAGATTCACACAGTGTACTTAATTTTATTCTTTTTTAAAAAAACAATACAGGTAGTCTTACACCACCTCAAAAGTGTCTGCTCAGTTTATCCAATGAGTTTGGTGGACTGTATAGCTTCTCCATTTCCCAGATTATTCTCTCTCTCTCTCTCTCTCTCTCTCTCTCTCTCTCTCTCTCTCTCTCTCTCTCTCTCTCTCTGTGTGTGTGTGTGGTATGTGTCGAATAAAGTCTAAAAGGAAGGTAAAATAAAATGATTTACTTTTTATCTGAATACTAGCTATACCCGACCACGCGTTGCTGTGGCCCAGTCTGGTTAAATGGCCAACCAAACTGTGTGTAGGTCAACACCTGCACACATACACACAACCACAATATAACCCCCAACGTACCTACCTACTGTATTTCTCCCTCTCTATCTATCCCTCTACCTACCTACTGTATTTCTTTCTTTCCCCCTCTATCTACCTACCTACCTACTGTATTTCCCCCTCTCTATCCCTCTACCTACCTACCTACTGTATTTCTCCCTCTTTCTCTATTCCTCTACCTACCTTCCTACCTACTGTATTTCTCGCTACCTATCTATACACCTACCTACCTACCTACCTACCTACCTACCTACCTACCTACCTACCTACGGTATTTCTCCCTCTCTGTCTATCCGTCTACTTACCTACCTATTGTATTTCTTGCTTTCTCCCTCTACCTACCTACTGTATTTCTCCCTCTATCTATCTCCCTATCTATCTACCTGCCTAACTACTGTATTTCTCCCTCTCTGTCTATCCCTCTACCTACCTACCTACTGTATTTCTCCCTATCTATCTATCCCTCTCCCTACCTACTTACCTACCTACTGTATTTCTCCCTATCTATCCACCTACCTACCTATCTACCTACCTACTATAATTCTTCCTTTCTCCCTCCACCTACCTACCGACCCTTCCTTTCTCCCTCCACCTACCTACCGACCTATCGTATTTCTCTCCACCTACCTACCGATCTAATGTATTTCTCTCTATCACCCTACCTACCTACCTACTGTGTTTCTTTCTATCTATCTATCTATCTATCTATCTATCTATCTATCTATCTATCTATCTATCTATCTATCTATCTATCTATCTATCTATCTATCTATCTATCTATCTATCTATCAACCTACCTACCTACCAAACCTACAGACCTACCTACCTACATACCTTATTTCTCCCTCTCTATCCCTTTATCTACCTACCTACTGTAATACAATAATACAATAGCAGAGTTGGAAGGGACCTTGGAGGTCATCAAGTCCAACTCCCTGCCTAGGCAGGAAGACCTATACCCATGATGGCGAACCTATGGCACAAGTGCCACAGGTGGCACATGGAACCATTTCTTAGGCCACGCAAGGCATTGCGCTGTCAGCTTCAGTGTGTATGTGTGCCCTGGCCAGCTGATTTAGGCCTTCTTTTGAGGCCGTTTTTTGCCCTCTGGGGAAGGCTGTTTTCACCCTCCCTAGGCTCCTATAAAGCCTCTGGAGCCTGGGGATGATTTAAAAAGCATGGCAAATGCAGGGGGCCATGCACATAGCATTATGGATGTGGCACACCTGTGCACATTGCCCCTGCACTCCCCCTGCTTTTGGCATGCGAGCCAAAAAAGGTTAGCCATCACTGCCCTATACCATTTCAGACAAATGGCTATCCAACATATTCTTGAAGACTTGCAGTGTTGGGGCATTCACAACTTCTGGAGGCAAGTTGTTCCACTGGTTAATTGTTCTAACTGTCAGGAAATTTCTCCTCAGTTTTAAGTTGCTTCTCTCCTTGATTAGTTTTCACCCATTGCTTCTTGTTCTACCGTCAGGTGCTTTGGAGAATAGTTTAACTCCCTCTTCTTTGTGGCAGCCCCTGAGATATTGGAAAGCTGCTATCATGTCTCCCCTGGTCCTTCTTTTATTAAACTGTATTTCTTCCTCTCTCTCTCTCTATTTTCTATCTTGCGGGAGTCCCCGCTCTCGCAGGTTTGGCCCTTTGATCTATCTAGGGCCCATCTTGATGATGGTTTTATTAACCCGGAGAGATGGGCGAAGCACGGCCTTAGGGGGTTTTTAGTGCATAAATTGCGTAAATTGTCTTTTTTAGGGGGTACCAGGGAGGGGGTGGGCAGAGAGATAGAGACGGAAGACCAGACAAGTAGGAAGGGCCAGGCCAGCAGCCGACGGAGGGAAGCAGAAGGAGCCGATAGAAGGGGGGACACACGAGTCGTTCCGCAGGAGGGCATACCAATTCAGAGGGTCGTGGGGAGAGGCAGGGCCGAGGGGTGACAAATCTTATCCTCCTGGTTGGTGGCACGTAGCCGCTGGTTGCAAGCGGTTGGGTGCACAACCCCTGCAGGCTAGGTGGTCAGGGAGTACAGAGCCAGGGCCTGCGGCTGATGTTCTGCAATGCCAGGTCCGTTGTCAACAAAGCCCCCCTCATTAGTGACCTTGTGTCAGAGGGGGAGCCGGACCTGGCTGGAATTGCAGAGACCTAGTTGGGCCACGAGGGAGGACTCCCCCTCGTTGAAATGTGCCCACCAGGCTACCGTGCTTTTCATCAGCCCCGGGCCCTAGGCAGGGGCGGTGGGGTAGCGGTCATCGTTAAGGAAGGTCTGGAGCCGAGAGAGACCATTGTGCCACAGATCACCGCTGTGAGTCCCTTTGCGTGAAGTGGGGCCTAGGGAGGCAGTTGGGCTTGCTGGTTGTATACCTGGCTCCCCGCTATGTAGCAGCAGCCCTGCCCGAGCTCCTGGAGGTGATCGCTACGGTGGCAGTGGAGACCCCCAGACTTGTAGTCATGGGGGACTTTAATCTGCCATCGTTGGGCGAATCATCCGAAGCAGCTCGGGAGTTCATGGCTTCCATGACGGCCATGGACCTCACCCAACTAATTCAGGGCCCCACTCACGAGGGTGGACATACGCCGGACCTCATTTTCGTCTCAGGCCAATGGAAGAGTGATCTGGGTATAGGGGATATAGTCATCACGCCCTTGTCATGGTCAGATCACTCACTTCTCCAGCTCGACTTTCTGACCGCTGCTCCCCTCCGTGGGGAGGCGGAACCGTAGTCACCAATCTGGTTCCGCCCCAGGCGCCTGATGGACCCGGATGGGTTCCAGATGGCGCTTAGGCCATTTCCTGTACCCTTGACCCGTGCCCCGATGGAGGACCTCACGGCCGCATGGAATAGTGCGGCCGTGGGAGCCTTGGATCGGGTCGCGCCCTTGCGGCCTCTCTTGCGGTGGCGAACCACCCTTGCTCCTTGGTTTACCGAGGAGCTGCGGGTGATGAAACGCCGCAAGAGATGCCTAGAGAGAAGATGGAGGTATACCTGATCTGAATCTGACCGGACACAGGTAAGAGCCCATTTACGGACTTACATTGTGGCGCTGAGAGTGGCCAAACGCCATCATTGTGCTACTCTCATAGCATCCGCAGAAAACCGCCCTGCCGCCCTGTTTAGGGTGACCCGCTCCCTACTTCAACAGAGGGTGCGGGAAGCCCCGCTACAGGGTAGAGCAGAGGAATTTGTGATTTTTCTGCAGGAGAAAACTGCTCAGATACAGAATGAGCTAGCCACCATTGATGGCCCAGTGGGATGCCACGAGGCAGATCTTATTTGGGAGGAGTTTGACTCCGTTACTTCCAAAGATATGGACAGGTTACGTGGGTGACTGCGAGCCACCACATGTTCATTGAACCCGTGTCCCTCCTGGCTTGTACTGGCATCCTGGGAGGTGACACGAGGCTGGCTCCAAGAGGTTGTCAACGCATCCTTAAGTGAGGGTTCCTTGCCTGCTTCCCTAAAAGAAGCGATGGTGAGGCCCCTCCTTAAGAAGCCCTCTTTGGATCCAGCTCTTTTAAACAACTACCGTCCAGTCTCCAACCTTCCCTTTCTGGCGAAGGTTGTCGAGAGTGTGGTGGCACAACAGTTTCCCCGTCACCTGGAGGAAGTTGACTATCTAGATCCGCGCCAGTCCGGCTTTCGGCCCGGGCATAGCACCGAGACGGCTTTGGTCGCGTTGGTTGATGATCTCTGGAGGTCCAGAGATGGGGGTTGTTCCTCCATCCTGGTCCTATTAGACCTCTCGGCGGCTTTCGATACCATCGACCATGGTATCCTGTGGCATCGGTTGGGGGGTTGGGGGTGGGAGGCACCGTTTTATGGTGGCTCTCCTCCTACCTCTCTGGCCGATCGCAATTTGTGTTGGCAGGGGGGCAGAGGTCGACCTCGAGACCCCTCACATGTGGGGTGCCTCAGGGGTCGGTCCTCTCGCCCCTCCTGTTTAACACATATATGAAGCTGCTGGGTGAGATCATCCGTGGTTTCGGGGTAGAGTACCATTTATACGCTGATGATGCTCAGTTGTATATATCTACCCCAAACCACCCCAACGATGCCGTAGCGGTGATGTGCCAGTGCCTGGAAGCCGTGTGGATCTGGATGGGAAGTAACGGACTCAGGCTCAACCCGACCAAGACCGAGTGGCTGTGGTTTCCGGCTGCCCGATTCAACCAGCTCACTCCATCGCTGGCCATAGGGGGCGAACATCTTGCCCCTGTGGATGGGGTGCGCAATTTGGGTGTCCTCCTGGATACCCGGCTGTCCATGGAAGATCAGGTGACAGCCGTGGCCAGGAGGGCGTTTTACCAGGTTCACCTGGTTCGCCAATTGCGCCCCCTATTGGATCGGGACGCCCTTCGCACAGTCACTCACGCGCTCGTGACATCCCGACTGGACTATTGTAACTCTCTCTACATGGGGCTTCCCTTGAGGTGCACCCGGAGACTTCAGCTAGTCCAGAACGCAGCCGCGCGAGCAATTATGGGAACCGTCAGGTCTACCCATGTAACACCGCTCTTGCGCGAGCTGCACTGGCTACCTGTTGTCTTCCGGGTGCGCTTCAAGGTGTTAATTATCATCTTTAAAGCGCTCCATGGCTTGGGACCTAGCTACCTGTGGGATCGGATCCTGCCTCATACATCCTCACGGCCGATTCGCTCACACAGAGAGGGACTTCTCCGGGTGCCGTCCACTAGACTTTGTCAGCGGGCGACGCCCAGGGGAAGGGCTCTCTCTGTGGCGGGCCCGGCCCTCTGGAACGACCTTCCCCCCGATATTAGGACGACCACGGACCTCCGCTCCTTCCGTCTTAAATTAAAAACTCATCTTTTCTGTCTGGCCGGCCTGGGATAGTCTCTCTGTCTCTGGGGTTTTTTATTGGGTAGTTTTTAGTAGTTTAGTTTTAATGGGGAATTTTAGCGCAGGTTAGGTTTAATTTGTTTTTAAGAAATGTCTGTATATTTTTATTGTTTTTATTCTACCTGTGCATCGCCCCGAGTCCCTATGGGGAGAGGGAGCAGTTATACAAATATTAAATTATTATTATTATTATTATTATTATTATTATTATTATTATTATTATTATTATTATTATTATATGGGCCACCTGGGAGTTTGCTATCTCAGTGCCTTTTTGGCCCTAAGAGGCCTCCGTACAGTCTTTTTGAGGAACTGACTGTTGGAAATGCCAGGTGGGAGGAGTTACAGGGAGATGAAAACATTTTCAGTGGGTACATTTTACATTTGTGTATCTTGCACATGACACACGTGTGCTAGGCACAAAATGAGTTGGTATTCTATTATCTGAAGTCCTTGTGAACATTGTGTGAAAAATTGAGGTAAATCGGTTCAGTAGTTTTTGAGATTAGTGGATTCGTACAAACTATTTTACATTTTTATTTATATAGACTAGCTATACCCGGCCACGCATTGCTGTGGCCCAGTCTGGTTAAATGGCCAACCAATCTGTGTGTAGATCTACACCTGCACACATACACCCAACCACCATATAAGCCCCAACCTACCTACCTACTGTATTTTTTTTTCTCTATCTATCTATCTATCTATCTATCTATCTATCTATCTATCTATCTATCTATCTATCTATCTATCTATCTATCTATCTATCTATCTATCTATCTATCTATCCCTCTACCTACCTACTGTATTTCTTTCTTTCTCCCTCTACCTACCTACCTACCTACCTACCTACCTATTGTATTTCCCCCTCTCTATCCCTCTACCTACCTACCTACCTACCTACCTACCTACCTACCTACCTACTATATTTCTCCCTCTCTATCTATCCCCCTACCTACCTGCCTACCTACTGTATTTCTCCCTCTCTGTCTATCCCTCTACCTACCTACCTACTGTATTTCTTTCTTTTTCCCTCTATCTACCTATCTACCTACTGTATTTCCCCCCCCTCTATCCCTCTACTTACCTACTTACTGTATTTCTCCCTCTCTCTATCCCTCTACCTACCTACCTACTGTATTTCTTCCTTTTTCCCTCTATCTACCTACCTACCTACTGTATTTCCCTCCCTCTATCCCTCTACCTACCTACCTACAGTATTTCTCGCTATCTATACACATACCTACCTACCGTATTTCTCCCTCTCTATCCCTCTACTTACCTACCTATTGTATTTCTTGCTTTCTCCCTCCACCTACCTATCTACTGCATTTCTCCCTCTCTATCAATCCCCCTATCCACCTACCTACCTACCTACCTACCTACCTACCTACCTACCTAACTACCTACCTACTGTATTTCTCCCTCTCTGTCTATCCCTCTACCTACCTATCTACTGTATTTCTCCCTATCTATCTATCCATCCCCCTACCTATGTACCTACCTACCTACCTACCTACCTACCTACTATATTTCTTCCTTTTTCCCTCTACCTACCTACCTACCTACTGTCTCTTTCTTTCTTTCTTTCTTTCTTTCTTTCTTTTTTTCTTTCTTTCTTTGTATCTATCTATCTATCTATCTATCTATCTATCTATCTATCTATCTATCTATCCATCCACCTACCTACCTACCTACCTACATACATACATACATACCTTATTTCTGCCTCTCTATCTATCCCTTGGGGGTCCTCTAGTCCAACTCCCTGCTAGGCAGGAAGCCCTATACCCGTGATGGCGAACCTATGGCACGGGTGCCACAGGTGGCACACGGAACCATTTCTTAGGCCACTTGAGGCACTGCCCTGTCAGCTTCAGTTTGTATGTGTGCCCTGGCCAGCTGATTTAGGCCTTCTTTTAAGGCCGTTTTTTGCCCTCTGGAGGTGGGGGAAGGCTGTTTTCACCCTTCCCAGGCTCCTATAAAGCCTCTGGAGCCTGGGGATGACGTAAAAAGCATGCCAAATGCAGGGGGTCATGCACATAGCATTATGGATGTGGCACACTTGGGCACATCACCCCTGCACTCCCCCTGCTATTGGCACGTGAGCCAAAAAAGGTTAGCCATCACTGCCCTATACCATTTCAGACTAATGGCTATCCAACATCTTCTTGAAGACTTCCAGTGTTGGGGCATTCACAACTTCTGGAGGCAAGTTGTTCCACTGATTAATTGTTGTAACTGTCAGGAAATTTCTCCTCAGTTCTAAGTTGCTTCTCTCCTTGATTAGTTTCCACCCATTGCTTCTTGTCCTGCCCCCAGGTGCCTTGGAGAATAGCTTGACTCCCTCTTCTTTGTGGCAACCCCTGAAATATTGGAAGGCTGCTATCCTGTCTCCCCTAGTCCCTCTTTTATTAAACTGTATTTCTCCCTGTCTCTCTATTCCCCTATCTACCTACCTACTGTAATACAATAATACAATAGCAGAGTTGGAAGGGACCTTGGAGGTCATCTAGTCCAACCCCGCTGCTCAAGCAGAAGACCCTATGCCGTTTCACACAAATGGTTTTCCAGTCTCTTCTCTCTTCAGTGTTGGGGCATCCATAACTTCTGGTGGCAAGATGTTCCACTGGTTAATAGTTCTCACTGCCAGGAAATTTGCCCTCAGTTCTAGGTTGCTTCTCTCCTTGATTAGTTTCCACCCATTGCT
This sequence comes from Rhabdophis nuchalis, assembly GCA_039707465.1. NCBI lineage: Eukaryota > Metazoa > Chordata > Lepidosauria > Squamata > Natricidae > Rhabdophis > Rhabdophis nuchalis. Next base: position 143,959,630 of record CM077647.1, read on the forward strand.
TCTTGTTCTGCCCTCAGGGGCCTTGGTGAATAGCTTGACTCCCTCTTCTTTGGGGCAACCCCTGAGATATTGGAAGGCTGCTATCATGTCTTCCCTAGTCCTTCTCTTCATTAAACTGTATTTGCTGTCAGATGGGTGATTCTTTGTTACAGTTTGGGTCAGTTCGTATTAAACAGTTTAAAGCAGCTGCCTGCCTCCGTTTTTTTACCTCAGAGAACAGTCCTGAGCAGAATTTCCCCCCTCCCTCTATGGGCCACCTGGGAGTTTGCTATCCTCTGTGCCTTTTTAGCCCCAAGAGGCCACCGTATGAGGCCTCTTCCAACACTGACAGTTGAAAAGCAGTTTGATGGGCGTGGCTACAGGGATGTTAACACACATTTCAGTGGGTACTTTTTGTGTGTGTAATTTGTACACAACACACGCGTGCTAGGCACAAAATGATTAGCTATTCTATTATCGGAAGTCCTTGGCTACGTTGTCTGAAAGTTTGGTGTAAATCGGCCCAGTAGTTTTTGAGATTAGTGGATTCGTACAAACTATTTTACATTTTTATTTATATAGATATAACATATGTGGACTCTTTGCAATCTTGCCTCCTCTTCCAGTGTCAGGTTGAAACATAAGGACAGGTCTGCTTTACCCAAGAACATTTTTTAAGTAAACAGCCCCCATTCCTCCCACAAATCAGTAAGATATTTATATTATATAAATGTATCTGAATTTCAAAGTGTTAACTATACAGATACAATACAATTCAATAGCAATACAATAGCAGAGTTGGAAGGGACCTTGTAGGTCTTCTAGTCCAATCCCCTGCGTGGGCAGGAGCCTTATACCATTTCAGACAAATGGCTATCTAACATCTTTTTAAAGACTTCCAGGGTTGGGGCATTCACAACTTCTGGAGGCATGCTGTTCCAGAGGTTAATTGTTCTAACTGTCAGGAAATTTCTCCTTAGTTCTAAGTTGCTTCTCTCCTTGATTAGTTTCCACCCATTGCTTCTTGTCCTGCCCCCAGGTGCCTTGGAGAATAGTTTGGCTCCCTCTTCTTTGTGGCACCCTCTGAGATATCAGAACACTGCTACCATGTCTCCCCTGGTCCTTCTCTTCATCAAACTAGACATACCCAGCTCCTGCAACCATTCTTCATTTGTTTTAGTCTCCAGTTCCCTAATCATCTTGGTTGCTCTTCTCTGCACTCTTTCCAGAGTCTCCACATCTTTTCTACATCGTGGCGACCAAAAATGTATGCAGTATTCCAAGTGTGGCCTTACCAAGGCACTATACAGTGGCATTAACACTTCACGTGATCTAGATTCTATCCCTCTGTTTATGCAGCCTAGAACTGTGTTGGCTTTTTTGGCAGCTGCTGCACACTGCTGGCTCATATTTAAATGGTTGTCCACTAGGATTCCTAGATCCCTCTCACAGTTGCTACTATTGAGCAAGGTACCCCTATACTGTACTAGTGCCATTTGTTTTTCTTGCCTAAATGTAGAACCTTACTTTTTTCACAATTGAATTTCATTTTATTAGATAGTGCCCAAGGTTCAAGTTTGTCTAGATCCTTCTGTATCTTAAGCCTATCTTCTGGAGTGTTGGCTATTCCTGCCAGCTTGGTGTCGTCTGCAAATTTGATGAGTTCCCCATTTATCCCCTCATCCAAATCGTTGATGAAGATGTTAAAGAGTACTGGGCCTAAAACAGAGCCTTGGGGGACTCCACTGCATACTTCCTTCCATGTAGATGCAGTTCCATTGAGGACTACACGTTGAGTGCGGTTGGTCAGCCAGTTGCGAATCCATTTGGTGGTGGTGCTGTCTAACCCACAATTTTCTACTTTATCTAATAGTAGGTTATGGTCTACCTTATCAAATGCCTTACTGAAGTCCAAGTAAATTATATCGACAGCATTCCTCTGGTCCACTGATTTTGTCACTTTGTCAAAGAATGCAATTAGATTAGTCTGGCATGATCTGTTTTTGACAAACCCATGTTGGCTTTTGGCTATTACTTTGTTTGCTTCTAGGTGTTCACTTATTTGTTGTTTAATTATCTTTTCCAGAATCTTTCCTGGTATTGAAGTCAGGCTGATGGGTCTATAGTTTCCTGGATCTGTTTTTTTTCCTTTTTTGAAGATGGGAACCACATCAGCTCTTTTCCAGTCTTCTGGCAGTTCCCCGGTGCTCCAGGATCTCTGAAAGATATAGTTCAGTGGTTCTGAGATCTCGTCTGCCAGTTCCTTCAGAACCCTGGGTTGTAATCCATCCGGTCCTGGTGATTTGAACTCGTCCAGGGCAGACAGATGCTCACTTACCATTTTCTTCCCTATTTCAACTTGTGTTCCTAATCTGATTTTTGTGGTGCTGTTTTTGATTGGTTGGACTGTTTTATCCCTTTGTGTAAAGACAGATGCAAAAAAAGAGTTAAATAGTTCTGCTTTCTCCCTGTTGCCTATCATCTTCTTGCCATTTTCTTCCAGCAGTGGACCAATTGTTTCCTTAACTTTTTTTTTATTTTTAACATGTTGGGAGAAGCTTTTTTTTTTTTTGTTATTTTTATACTTTTTTGGCAAGCCTTTCTTCATTGCGAGCCTTAGCTTTCCTCACTTCATCTTTACAGGCTCGGGCTATTTGTTGATATTTTGCCTTAGTTATGTCCCCCTTTTTCCACTTTTTATATTTATCCTTTTTGTCTTTCAATTTGTCAGAGAGTTCTTTATGCAGCCATGCTGGTTTCTTTTGGGAACTGTTATTTGATGATATTAACTAGCATGTTGTAATACCCTGCACACAGCAATTCTGGAGGACGATATAAAAAAGTACCATATGAACTGAAACTGTGCCTTTCTGGAAAATGGGCCATTGAAAGTTCAGCTCATGTCCTATTATAGGACTCACTGACTCATGTTATAACCCTTACCTGATTAAGTATCCCAGTAATTCTGATCTATTTTGTACCTAAAAAAGATATTAATTTCAGGTTGATATGACACTGTTTATCTGAATGTACTGTAGCTAAGTTCTTCTACAGTTTGCGAAATTAAGCAGACCTTGATCTCCTACTGATCATTTCATCATCAATTGTAATATAATACAACCCTATTCTGCTCTGCTCAGTTTTCTTCAGTCCTATTTTGTTTATTTCAATGTTTATCTGTTTTGTTGATCTGTGACCATAATAAAGGATTGATTGACTAATTCAGTCAATAAATTGCTACTATCTAATACTTTTTTAAAAGTTATTTTCTTTTTCTTGCTTGCTTCCTGCCATATTAGGTTATTTGTAGTTCACTATTATAAAAAAGCAGAAAAAAGGCAAATGGGATATTCTCTATTGGTGATAGGAGATGTTGCAAATTAATATTATAGGTGACAATAATATAAAAATATAAAACTAATCACAATATCCATGTCTATATTGAAGAATAAATAAAAAGGACCCTGACTTAGCACCTAACAGAAAAAACTGCTCCATTCCTGGGTGAATTTTTTTTACTATTCTCACAAAAATAGAAAATTCTTGATATAGATACCCTCTGCTCAATTATCTGAACTGTCACAGCTTGTTGGAAATTTCAGAAGTTTAATCATTGACTATAAGAACATCTTACAGTCGTCTATTTTTTCAGACACAGTCCAGCCACTTCTGTCCTTATAACAATAAATAAACAGACAAAAAAACCCATCTCCAGAGATAATCTGAATCTGTACTCTGCCTGTACATCAGGGGTGGGTTTCAGCTGGTACGCACCGGTATGCCCGTACCCCTTCCTAAAATTTAGTGTGCCTATCCGTACCTCAGCTTCCGGAGGCCCCGTACTGGAATGCTCCCTCTCCTGGCCTGCCCCCCCTCGCTCTCCCCACCCGCCCACCACTCACCCGCTTGCCCCACCTGTCATCACCAAACTTCCCTGCCCACCCATTTCTTTTGCTGGAGCGGAGGATTTGGTTGTTGAGAAAAGCACATTTGATGCGCGCTCCCTTCTCTTTGACAGCTGCCAAAGGTTTCCAATAGGGGGGCAAGAAATACATGCATTTTCCCCCCTCTGCATCCCTGCATGGATTTCTCCCCTCCCCCCATTGGAAACCAGGCAGCTTCAAAGAGAAGGGAGCGTGCACCACATGGGCTTCTTTCAACAGCTGAATCTCCCCTCCTGTTGGTCAGAATCCTCCTATTCCTTCTTCGGCTATTGGAAGAAGCCCACACAGCATGGGGTCCTCTCTCTTTGATAGCCACCTGGTTTCCAATGGGGGGGGGATCCATGTATTAGAGAGAGAGGAAAAACTCCTCCCCCCATTGGAAACCAGGCAGCTGTCAAAGAGAAGGAAGCATGGGCCAAGGAAGGTGTGGAGGACTCACCTGCCCCACCAGTGTCCCCAAGACTCTGCACCCCCCAAGAAACAGTGGGGCCAAGGGAGGGCCACTGTCACAGGATCCTCCAGGGAAGGGCCAGGGACTCCATTGGACCTCATTCCCACCGCCACTTCTCTCTCACCTTCCATTACAGGAGCCAGGCAGGGCAGTGGGCACTTGCGAAGCCTCGCCCGGCACCTTTGGTGTCTGAAGCCCATGGGAACAGGACTGAATGTTCAGCACCCAGGATATTGGGGAGAGCCAAGTCCTGCCATCTTAGCTGGCCCAATCACCAGTCACTCCTTTGCCCGCAGCTCTAGGGCAGGTGATGGCCATCTCCCCAAAACAGCTCCCACACACCCTCCAGAGAAAAACAAAGCCTTAGGATAGATGGGGCAGTCAGTTTTGCCAGATGCACAGCACCGAAGTGGGGATGAAGATCAAGAGACATGGAGCCACAGACTCCACTCTTTCCCCCCACCCCACAGCTTGCCTCCCTGGGTGGGACCAGGGCACGGGTGGGATGAGTGGAGTTTGCAACCAACTTCAAACTGAATGGGGCTGTTTGTGACTAAATTGGGCAGAGAACATAGAAGAATGCAAGGGAACATGGAGATAATGTAGTCCAGCCCCTTCCAAGGCAGGACTCCTTACACTTCCTCCTCTTTGAGAGCTGTCATTGGCAGACATGAGGGAAATGGTGTGTGTGTGTGAGAGAGAGAGAGAGCAAAAGAAAGAGAGGGGGGAGGGAGGGAATGGAGAGAAGGAAAGAGAAAGAAAAAAGTGGGAGAGAGAGGCACAAAAAGGAAGGAAGGGAAACAAAAAAGTGGGAGAGAGAGACACAAGAAAGAAGGAAGAAAGGAAGGAAGGAAGGAAGGAAGGAAGGAAGGAAGGAAAAGGAAGAGAAAGGAAAAGAAGAAAGGGAGAAAGAGACACACAAAAGGAAGGAAGAAAGGAAGGAGAGCGAGATGAAGAAGAAGGAAGGAAGGAAGGAAGGAAGGAAGGAAGGAAGGAAGGAAGGAAGGAAGGAAGGAAACTTATGATCACAACTGAGCCCAAAATTTTGGTTCCTAAGCAAGAGCATTGTCAAGTGAGTTTCATCATTTTCCATGTTGGCCATGCCCACCTGGTCACATGAACACCAAGCCACTCCCACTCGGTCACATGACCGCTGCACCATTCCCACAAAAAAGCCACATCTAAAGAATAAATTCTAAAAAAAAATGAAACCCACTACTACTATATATGGGAGGGAAGATATGTGTATGTGAATGTACAGTACATATGACTTTCTCTAGGAATGTATATTGGGTGCTTAATCTCACAGCTTGTATGGGATCTACACACAAGAATCATATTTTATATAACAACCTTCTCAATGATTTTTCAGCAGTTTAAAATATAAGAAAAATAATGTGTCATGAACAAGTTTATAAACCAACAATAGCATATGGCGCATATTGTATATAGTTTATTACATTATTAGAATACAATTTAGTAAACAGTTAATTAAAATGAAACTATATTAACAGAAAACTAATAACAGATAACACAATTTCAGCAATCCATGAATGCTGTCTAGAAAAAAAAAAGCACTTTTCTCCCAGAAAAATAAATGCAAGAGGTAACTATCATGTCTTTCATAGCACATGAAAAGCAGTGCATCTAAATCTCAGTTCTTTGGCTCAGTTCTTAGATGGTGGAAAGACACTGGAATCATGGAGGCTGGTTAGAAAGATGTTTTAATGATGAAGCAAAACCACATGGGTTTGAGTTCCTGGGCAGCTGACCACATAGAGTTGAGAGTAAGGAATATGTGCAGGGGCTATTAAGGGGCTTTCTCTTTTTATCTCCAAGAGAATGTTTCTCCATTACTCCTTTAGGGAAATATAATATTCTGCCCTTTTAATATTTCTCAAAATATTTCTTTATTCTAGGAGAGGGGTGTCTTCCTTCACCTTTACCTCATAGAAGTGGGGGATCACAAGCATTGTTTTCCTAGAAAGACCATCTTTGATAGGTTGTGATTATGGGGTCAAAGGTCAGGCAAGTAGACTCACATATGGATCCTTGTGGATTTAAACCAGCACTGAGAATATTGCTCACAGTTCCATTGGAAACCAATGCAAGGTTTACATAAAAGTTGTAGTATTCTAATGGCTGTGATTGCTAGATAATACATGGACCACTGTCCACTGAGATAATTCAAGAATGCCAAACAAATAATGTGAACATAGTATATGAAGTCTGGGACAGGAATTTAGCAACTTTCTGTTAGCAATGTGTCCTGATATTAACTATTTTGCATTATAAAACATAATATTGTGTCAAGTACAACTTTTTTCTTCTTATTCCCTGGAATATCCTGATATTTCAATGTATCTTGTATTATATCCATTTCCAACTCATACACCCAGTTCCTTATATGAAGTTGCCTCCCAGGTATTAAAGACACGGCCAGTTTGTCTTCTCAGTATTAAAAATGGAGGCAGCTTGATCTCGTGTTTAAGTCACCAGACTAAAATAATAATAATAATAATTTTATAATAATAAATAATAATTTATTAAATTTGTTGACCGCTCCCTCTCCCCGAACAAATTAAATATTTCCCTGCGCTAAAAATTCCAATTAAAAAACTAAAATCCCCATCTAAAATTTCTGGCAACCCCATCGAAGAGAGACTATACTAGGCCGGCCAAGCAGAACAGATATGTTTTTAGTTTTAGACGGAAGGAGCGGAGGTCCGTGGTAGTTCTAAAGTCGTGGGGAAGGTCGTTCCAGAGGGCTGGGCCCGCCACAGAGAGAGCCCTTCCCCTGGGCATCGCCCGCTGACAAAATCTAGTGGACGGCACCCGGAGAAGTCCCTCTCTGTGGGAGTCAATCGGCCGTGTGGATGTGTGCGGCAGGATCCGATCCTGCAAATAGCTAGGTCCCGAGCCATGGAGCGCTTTAAAGATGATAACTAGAACCTTGAAGTGCACCCGGAAGATGACAGGCAGCCAGTGCAGCTCGCGCAAGAGCGGTGTTACGTGGATACACCTTGCGGTTCCCATAATTGCTCGTGCGGCTGCATTCTGGACTAGCTGAAGTCTCTGAGTGCACCTCAAGGGGAGCCCCATGTAGAGAGAGTTACAATAGTCCAGTCGGGATGTCAAGAGAGCATGAGTGACTGTGCGAAGGGTGTCCTGATCCAATAGGGGGCGCAACTGGCGAACCAGGCGAACCTGGTAAAACGCCCTCCTGGCCACGGCTGTCACTTAATCTTCCATGGACAGCCGGGCATCCAGGAGGACACGCAAGTTGCGTGCCCCATCCACTGGGGCAAGATGTTCGCCCCCAATGGCCAGCGATGGAGTCAGCTGATTGAATCGGGCAGCCGGAAACCACAGCCACTCGGTCTTGGTCGGGTTGAGCCTGAGTCCGTTTCTTCCCATCCAGATCCATACGGCTTCCAGGCACTGGCACATCACCGTTACGGCATCGTTGGGGTGGTTTGGGGTAGATATATTCAGCTGAGTATCATCAGCGTAGAGATGGTACTCTACCCCAAAACCACGGATGATCTCACCCAGCGGCTTCATATATGTGTTAAACAGGAGAGGCGAGAGGACCGACCCCTGAGGCACCCCACATGTGAGGGGTCTCGAGGTCGACCTCTGCTCTCCTGTCAACACAAATTGCGATCGGCCAGAGAGGTAGGAGGAGAACCACCGTAAAACGGTGTCTCCCACCCCCAACCCCCCCAGCCAATGCAATAGGATACCATGGTCGATGGTATCAAAAGCCGCCGAGAGGTCTAATAGGACCAGGATGGAGGAACAACCCCCATCTCTGGCCCTCCAGAGATCATCGACCAACGCGACCAATGCCGTCTCGGTGCTATGCCCGGGCCGAAAGCCGGACTGTCGCGGGTCTAGATAGTCAACTTCCTCCAGGTGACGGGGAAACTGTTGTGCCACCACACTCTCAACAACCTTCGCCAAAAAGGGAAGGTTGGAGACTGGACGATAGTTGGTTAATAAAGCTGGATCCAAAGAGGGCTTCTTAAGGAGGGGCCTCACCATAGCCTCTTTTAGGGAGGCAGGCAAGGAACCCTCACTTAAGGATGCGTTGACAACCTCTTGGAGCCCGCCTCGTGTCACCTCCCAGAATGCCAGTACAAGCCAGGGGGGACACGGGTCCAATAAACATGTGGTGGCTCGCAGTCGCCCACGTAACCTGTCCATATCCTCGGAAGTAACGGAGTCAAACTCCTCCCAAACAAGATCTATCTCGTGGCATCCCACTGGACCATCAATGGGGGCTAACTCGTTCTGTATCTGAGTGATTTTGTCCTGGAGAAAAGTCACAAATTCCTCTGCTCTACCCTGTAGCGGGGCTTCCCGCACCCTCTGTTGAAGGAGGGAGCGGGTCACCCTAAACAGGGCGGCAGGGCGGTTGTCTGCGGATGCTATGAGAGTGGCACAATGATGACGTTTGGCCACTCTCAGCGCCACAATGTAAGTCCGTAAATGGGCTCTTACCTGTGTCCGGTCAGATTCAGATCGGGTAGACCTCCATCTTCTCTCTAGGCATTTCTTGTGGCGTTTCATCCCCCTCAGCTCCTCGGTAAACCAAGGAGCCAGGGTGGCTCGCCCCCGCAAGAACCAGGAAATTGTGGGTTCTAGTCCCACATTGGGCACAAAAGCTAGCTGGCTGACCTTGAGTCAATCACTCTATCTTTCTTTCTCTGCCAACTCACAAGGTGTTGTGGCAAAAATGGGAGGAGGAAGGTGTATTGGCTATTTTTACCATCTTGAGTTATTTATAAAAATATATAAGGTGTGATGAAAACAGTGTGTGAATATTTATAAGGCAGCAATGTATAAGAAATCTTTGTTTTTTTCATAAGTAAAATCAGATTAGAGTTCAGTTTCTATTTTGCATGCAAATAAGGAAATGAGAATTGGGAACTAATAAGCAATTATGGTGTCATCTAAACCCTCTTCATCCGGAATAAGCAGCAACTGATGTCTATCTAATGCAGTGCTTCTCAATTATTTTCTGTCATGCCCCCCCTAGGAAGAAGAAAACATTTCGCGCCCCCCGCGCGACTGTAAATAGTATCATTTGTCTATAAAATTGTTATAAGTACACCTCTGCATAACACTGTATCCTTATTAACGTATAAGAGAATTAAAAAAGAAAGAAATGTGGATCAATTTACAACAAAGAATAGCTTTATTAACTGTAGCAGAAAAGATTTAAAGTGCATTAGAAATTTTAAAAAAATTAAATCCTTTGCCGAGGTCAAACGCGCCCCCCCTTACGGAGCCTCGCGCCCCCCCTGGGGGGCCCGCCCCACTATTTGAGAAGCACTGATCTAATGTAAGAGAAGCCGTGCAACAGTTTTCAAGTGGAATGTCTCCATTTATAATGACACGCTTGATGGGACTATGTCTTTTATGTGAGTATAATTAAAATTAATAGAGTTTCTTACTTATGAATGGAGGTCTTTACAGTGTCTCACCATGTGTATGTGTGTGAGTGCGTTTGTGTGTTTCTATGTGTTCAATCCATGCTCGTGTGCCTTTAAATGTAGAAATGCTGATGTTAGAAATGAAGCTTTTTATTGTTTGTGGTTCACATTTTTTCTAACATTAACGGTTCATCCTTGTTGACTCTCAGTTAAACATTCCTCATTTTTCCCTCATTTAGGCTAAAACCTTGAAAATGGAATGAAAAAGTAAAGTTTAAAAATTTTAGTCAAGGATACTGGTCCAGTATCATTATCTGGCTTACAATTCCCAACCATTTAAAAAAAAAATCAATATTTTATCCTTCTGACTCTTAAAATTATAGATGTCTAGTCTGAAGAAAATTGTTCTGAATTCAGTGTGAGGTATTCATAGGAATGTAGAATCTGAAATGTCACAGTATTAATTTTAAAATTATTTTGCAGCTCAGGAGACTCAGGAGGGAAGATATTCCACAGCTGGGCACCATACACATCAGACTGCAATAACCTAATTCTTTTCTTATTTAATAGAACAAACTGATCTGGGACAATTTAGTACAGCAAAAATAAAAATGTAGAACAGTATATTTCACCTCCAAGTCCTTTACAATTCATAACAATATGCACTGATTTGGGTAAAATTGTTTATCAAGGAATATTTTTCCTTGGAGAAACCATTTCAGTTTTTTTAATGCATAACTACCCAAAACTGCAAGATCTGAATTTATGATGTGCCATAAATTATAATAAATACATTATCATCTACTTTTTGTGAATCCTAATAATGCAACTATCAGGTTTTGCTTGCTAATAACATCTCTTTTCAACTTTACAGGCATTCACAATACAAGACAAGACAGTTGTAGTTCCCCAGGTGAGTTTTGTTCCTTTATATTCCTTTATTCTACAAGATGTTGCTTTTTCCTCAAAATTGTTTCCCACTTCATTGTTTTACATTTCACTACACTTACCAATCACAACTTCTTATTTTTCCAGAGACAAGAATCCCTGAATCAATTTCTGGAGACTTTTCTTCCCTTAGATCAGCTACTTTTTCAAGGATTTTCCTTTTTAAATAAACCCGGAACTGATTTTAATCATACTAAGACCAGATATAATGAAATTTAAGAATCTTGTTCTTTTTGTTCCACTAAAGTGCCAATGGTTTGCTTGAAAACCAAATCTAGTTTATGTACTAAATAACATCTAAATCTTGGTTCAAGAATATAATAACTTCAGGAAATGTGATAAAGCAAGGAAAACAATAACAAACCCAAATAACAAATCCTTAGTTAATTTTTTTTTAAATCTCCACAGGTAATCTTACTTCACCTCGGATATTTCTGAAAACTTTATCCAACGATAGAGATACAGTTTTGGTGAAATGTCAGTTACCGCCAACATTAACGTTTAACCAGGTTCACCTGGTTCACCAGTTGCGCCCACTATTGGATCGGGACGCCCTTCGCACAGTCACTCATGCTCTCGTGACATCCCGACTGGTCTATTGTAACTCTCTCTACATGGGGCTCCTCTTGAGGTGCACCCGAAGACTTCAGCTGGTCCAGAATGCAGCCACGCGAGCAATAATGGGTACCGCAAGGTATACCCATGTAACATATACCGTATTATTGACTTACTGGAATTAATTAATTTTAACATCTATTTAATATTTATTGAATATATATTTTAACATCTTATTTAATATTTATTCTGACCATCCAAGCATCTCTGTACCCAATTGATTCCCTGCTGTTGATGTGACCCGTAATATATTCAAGGGCAGACCTAATCCTACTGCGGGAGTCCCCCCTCTCGCAGGTATGGCCCGCTGTGTTATCAAGGGCACACTTTGATGAGGGACTAATAAGTCAGGAGAAGTGGCGAAAGCGCAGGTGTAGGGTTTTTTTAGTTAAAAAATTGCTGTTTATTTTAGGGGGTACCAGGGAGGGGGGAGGGTTTAGACAGGTTGAGACTAGCCAGAAGGGAACGGGCCGAGCCAGCAGACGACGGAGGGAGGCGGATGGTTCCGCTAAGAGGGGGGAAACACAAGTCATTCCGGTGGAGGGCTTCCCCATCCAGAGGGTCGTGGGGAGGGGCAGGTCCGAGGGGAGACAAGTTCCATCCTCCCGGTTGGAGGCACGTAGCCGTTGGTTACAAACGGTCAGTTGCCACAACCCCCGCAGGCTAGGTGGTCAGGGAGTACAGAGCCAGGGCCTGCGGCTGATGTTTTGCAATGCCAGGTCCGTTGTCAACAAAGCCCCCTCATTAATGACCTGGTGTCAGAGGGGGAGCCGGACCTGGCTGGAATTGCGGAGACCTGGTTGGGCCACGAGGGAGGACTCCCCCTCGTTGAAATGTGCCCACCAGGCTACCGCGCTTTTCATCAGCCCCGGGCCCTAGGCAGGGGTGGTGGGGTAGCGGTCATTGTTAAGGAATGTCTTGAGCCGAGAGAGACCGTTGTGCCACAGACCACCGGTTGTGAGTCCCTCTGCGTGAAGTGGGGCCTAGGGAGGCAGTTGGGCTTGCTGGTTGTATACCTGGCTCCCCGCTATGTAGCAGCAGCCCTGCCCGAGCTCCTAGAGGTGATCGCTACGGTGGCAGTTGAGACCCCCAGACTTTTAGTCATGGGGGACTTTAACCTGCCATCGGTGGGCGAATCATCCGGGGTAGCTCGGGAGTTCATGGCTTCCATGACGGCCATGGACCTGACCCAAGTAATTCAAGGCCCCACGCACGAGGGTGGACACACACCGGATCTCATCTTTGTCTCAGGCCAATGGAAGAGTGATCTGGGTATAGGGGATATAGTCATCACACCCTTGTCATGGACAGACCACTCACTTCTCCGGCTTGACTTTCCGACCGCTACTCCCCTCCGCGGGGAGGTGGAACCTGAGTTACCAATCTGGTTCCGCCCCAGGCGCCTGATGGACCCAGATGGGTTCCAAGCGGCGCTTGGGCCACTTCCTGTACCCCTGACCCGCGCCCCGATGGAGGACCTCGTGGCCGCATGGAATACTGTGACCACGGGAGCCTTGGATCGGGTCGCGCCCTTGCGGCCTCTCTTGCGGCGGCGAGCCACCCTGGCTCCTTGGTTTACCGAGGAGCTGAGGGGGATGAAACGCCACAAGAGATGCCTAGAGAGAAGATGGAGGTCTACCCGCTCTGAATCTGACCGGACACAGGTAAGAGCCCATTTACGGTTTTACATTGTGGCGCTGAGAGTGGCCAAACACCATCATTGCGCCACTCTCATAGCATCCGCAGATAACCGCCCTGCCGCCCTGTTTAGGGTGACCCGTACCCTCCTTCAACAGAGGGTGCGGGAAGCCCCCTTACAGGGTAAAGCAGAGGAATTTGTGTCTTATCTGCAGGAGAAAATCGCTCAGATACAGAATGAGTTAGCCCCCATTGCTGGTCCAGTGGATTGCCACGAGGGGGATCTTGTTTGGGAGGAGTTTGACTCCGTTACATCCGAGGATATGGACAGGTTACGTGGGCGACTGCGAGCCACCACATGTTTATTGGACCCGTGTCCCTCCTGGCTTGTACTGGCATCCTGGGAGGTGACACGAGGCTGGCTCCAAGAGGTTATCAAGGCATCCTTGAGTGAGGGTTCCTTGCCTGCCTCCCTAAAAGAGGCCATGGTGAGGCCCCTCCTCAAGAAGCCCTCTTTGGATCCAGCTTTATTAACCAACTATCGTCCAGTCTCCAACCTTCCCTTCCTGGCGAAGGTTGTTGAGAGTGTGGTGGCACAACAGTTTCCCCGTCATCTGGAGGAAATTGATTATCTAGACCCGCGCCAGTCCGGCTTTCGACCCGGGCATAGCACCGAGACGGCATTGGTCGCGTTGGTGGATGATCTCTGTAGGGCCAGAGATGGGGGTTGCTCCTCGATCCTGGTTCTGTTAGACCTCTCGGCGGCTTTCGATACCATCGACCATGGTATCCTATTGCATCGGCTGGGGGGGTTGGGGGTGGGAGGCACCGTTTTGCGGTGGTTCTCCTCCTACCTCTCTGGCCGATCGCAATTTGTGTTGACAGGAGAGCAGAGGTCGACCCCGAGACCCCTCACATGTGGGGTGCCTCAGGGGTCGGTCCTCTCGCCTCTCCTGTTCAACACATACATGAAGCCGCTGGGCGAGATCATCCGTGGCTTTGGGGTAGAGTATCATCTCTACGCTGATGATACTCAGCTGTATATATCTACCCCAAACCACCCCAACGATGCCGTAGCGGTGATGTGCCAGTGCCTGGAAGCCGTGTGGATCTGGATGGGAAGTAACGTACTCAGGCTCAACCCGACCAAGACCGAGTGGCTGTGGTTTCCGGCTGCCCGATTCAACCAGCTGACTCCATCGCTGGCCATAGGGGGCGAACATCTTGCCCCTGTGGATGGGGCGCGCAACTTGGGTGTCCTCCTGGATACCCGGCTGTCCATGGAAGATCAAGTGACAGCCGTGGCCAGGAGGGCGTTTTACCAGTTTCGCCTGGTACGCCAGTTGCGCCCCCTATTGGATCGGGACGCCCTTCGCACAGTCACTCATGCTCTCGTGACATCCCGACTGGATTATTGCAACTCTCTCTACATGGGGCTCCCCTTGAGGTGTACCCGGAGGCTTCAGTTGGTCCAGAACGCAGCCGCGCGAGCAATTATGGGCACCTCTAGGTTTGCCCACATAACACCGCTCTTGCGCGAGCTGCACTGGCTACCTGTCGTCTTCCGGGTGCGCTTCAAGGTGTTAATTACCATCTTCAAAGCGCTCCATGGCTCGGGACCTAGCTACCTGCGGGATCGGATCCTGCCCCATACATCCTCACGGCCGATTCGCTCCCACAGAGAGGGACTTCTCCGGGTGCCGTCCACTAGACTTTGTCAGCGGGCGACGCCCAGGGGAAGGGCCTTCTCTGTGGCGGGCCCAGCCCTCTGGAATGACCTTCCCCCCGATATCAGGACAACCACGGACCTCCGCTCCTTCCGCTTAAAATTAAAGACACACTTTTTTTGCCTGGCCGGCCTTGGGTAGTCTCTTTTTAGGTTAGGGGTTTTAGGGGTAATTTTTAGTTTAGTTTATGGGTTTTAGCGCAGGATCGATTTAATCCATTTTTAATTTTGTATTTTGTATTTTGTCTGTGGTCTTATTTGTATTTTTAATTGCCTGTGCCCCGCCTCGAGTCCCCTCGGGGAGAGAGAGCGGGATATAAAATTAAATTATTATTATTATTATTATTAACACCGCTCTTGCGCGAGCTGCACTGGCTACCTGTCGTCTTTCGGGTGCACTTCAAGGTGCTAGTTCTCATCTTTAAAGCGCTCCATGGCTCGGGACCTAGCTATCTGCGGGATCGGATCCTGCCCCATACATCCTCCCGGCCGATTCGCTCCCACAGAGAGGGACTTCTCTGGGTGCCATCCACTAGACTTTGTCAGCGGGCGACGCCCAGGGGAAGGGCCTTCTCTGTGGTGGGCCCAGCCCTCTGGAACGACCTTCCCCCCGACATTAGAACAACTACGGACCTCCGCTCCTTCCGTCAGAAATTAAAAACTCACTTCTTCTGCTTGGCCGGCCTAGGTTAGTCTCTACCTCAGGGGTTAGGGAATGTTAATTTTAAAAATGGGGATTTTAGTGCAGGGACAGTTGATTTAATCTGTTTTTATTGTATTTATTTATGTATATATTTTATGTTTGTTTTAATTTTTCCCTCCGAGTCCCCCAGGGGAGAGGACGCGGTATAGAAAAATAAAATCTATCTATCTATCTACCCGGGTAATTTTATGTAAAGATGGTAAGGAAGTGAAAAGTCAAGTGTTCCAGTTCAAGGATATCGACAACCAGATGAAGAATTCTGGTTTGAGTAATTTCAAATATTTAGGTAAGGATAAATTTCCTTAAAAAAATAATAATTAAAAACTGGTGAACTAAAATATATCTTATTTCCTTTACTGTTACACAATATTATAATAATAATAATAATAATAATAATAATAATAATAATAATAATAATAATAATAATAATAATAATAATAATAATAATAATAATAATAATAATAATAATAATAATAATAATAATAATAATAATAATAATAATAATAATTTTATTTTTATACCGCATCCTCTCCCCAAGGGGGCTCGGAGCGGTGCACAGGGAAAATTAAAATAACTATAAAATTGATAAATAGAATAGATAAAAACAAATTAAACTGAAATTATCCCTGCGCTAAAATCCCCAATTATAAATTAACTAAAATCCCCTAAAATTCTAATAGACGGTGACTAACCCAGGCCGGCCAGACAGAAAAAGTGTGTTTTAAGTTTTTGACGGAAGGAGCGGAGGTCCGTGGTTGTTCTAATATCGGGGGGAAGGTCGTTCCAGAGGGCTGGGCCCGCCAAAGAGAAGGATCTTCCCCTGGGCGTCGCCCACTGGCACAGCCTGGTGGACGGCACTCGGAGAAGTCCCTCTCTGTGGGAGCGAATCGGCCGCAGGGATGTATGGAGCAGAATCTGATCCCGCAGATAGCTAGGTCCCGTGCCATGGAGCGCTTTAAAGATGATAACTAACACCTTGAAGCGCACCCGAAAGACGACAGGCAGCCAGTGCAGCTCGCGCAAGAGCGGTGTTACATGGGTAAACCTGAAGGTTCCCATTATTGCTCGCGCAGCTGCATTCTGGACCAGTTGAAGTCTTCGGGTGCACCTCAAGGGGAGCCCCATGTAGAGAGAATTACAGATAAAGATCTGTACAAATATAGATCTAAAGTTCCTATACTGTTGGTACCATTTAATCCTAAACATCAGGGTACACATTTTTTTCTCAGTGAACACGGCTATTTTCTGCTGCTATATGACAAAAACCTCAAACACTAGAATGTGTATCAATACTAAATTATTGTTTTATTAATTTTTATGCATTTAAATTAAATGAAATATAGTTAACATGATCACTGTCCAAACATGACCCTATTATTTGTCTTTTTTTAACATAATAACAATGACAACATAGTAATCATTTGCTAGTCTTTAAAAATTATATCTAACTAGCTGTACCCAGTCATGCATTACTGTGGCCCAGTCTGGTTAAATGGCCAACCAATCTGTGTGTAGATCTACGCCTGCACACATACACACAACCACAGTATAACCCCCAACCTACCTACCTACTGCATTTCTTCCTCTCTTCCTCTACCTACCTTCCTATGTACCTACTGTATTTCTCCCTCTCTATCTATCCCTCTACCTACCTACCTACCTACCTACCTACCTACCTACCTACCTATTGTATTTCTCCCTCTGTATCTAACCCTCTACCTACCTACTTATCTACGGTATTTCTTCCTTTCCCCTATCTACCTACCTACCTACCTACCTACTGTATTTCTTCCTCTCTATCTATCCACCTATCTACCTACCTACTGTATTTCTCCCTCTCTCTCTCTATGGGCCACCTGGGAGTTTACCATCCTCTGTGCCTTGTTTTGACCCTTTTAGGCCTCCATACAGTGTTGCTGAGGAAACGACTGTTGGAAATGCCAGGTGGGAGGAGCTACAGGGGGATGAAAATTTCACAAGTGGGTACATTTTACATTTGTGTACCATGCACATGACACATGTGTGCCAGGCACACAAAAGGATTGTATGATTGCATCGAAAGTCCTTGGGAACACTGTGTGAAAGTTTGGAGCTAATCGGTTCAGTACTTTCAGAGATTAGTGGCTTTCACGAAGTATTTTACTTTTTTATTTATATAGATATGTTCATGAATATATGTGGCTTTGAAATCTCTCCTTATTTATTTAGAGAATCAATTCTGGATATGTAAATTTTTATATACATTTTTATATAAGTATCAACTAATAAGAAAATATACAATTGGTAAAATGAAGAACATCAGAATGAAACAGAAATGAATTTCTATCTGCTTCAAGATTAATTTTGAATCTCAAAGAGATTTGGTAGGGCTTATACTGTATTTATTCGAGTATAACGCGCAAAATTTTGTACCCAAAAAAGAACTCAAAGTTTGGGTGCGCATTATAAACGAGGGTTCAGGTTTCTGGTCGGCAGCGGCGGCGGTGGCGGGGGGAGAAGCGGAGGCAGAAAGAGACGCGGGGGAGAAGCGGAGGCAGAAAGAGATGCGGGGGAGAAGCGGACCCAGAAAGAGACGCGGGGGAGAAGCGGAGGCAGAAAGAGACGCGGGGGAGAAGCGGAAAGAGACGCGGGGGAGAAGCGGAGGCAGAAAGAGACGCGGGGGAGAAGCGGACCCAGAAAGAGACGCGGGGGAGAAGCGGAGGCAGAAAAAGACGCGGGGGAGAAGCGGAGGCAGAAAGAGACGCGGGGGAGAAGCGGACCCAGAAAGAGACGCGGGGGAGAAGCGGACCCAGAAAGAGACGCGGGGGAGAAGCGGACCCAGAAAGAGACGCGGGGGAGAAGCGGACCCAGAAAGAGACGCGGGGGAGAAGCGGACCCAGAAAGAGACGCGGGGGAGAAGCGGACCCAGAAAGAGAGGCGGGGGAGAAGCAGAGGCAGAAAGAGACGCGGGGGAGAAGCGGAGGCAGAAAGAGACGCGGGGGAGAAGCGGACCCAGAAAGAGACGCGGGGGAGGAGCGGACCCAGAAAGAGACGCGGGGGAGAAGTGGACCCAGAAAGAGACACGGGGGAGAAGCGGAGGCAGAAAGAGACACGGGGGAGAAGCGGAGGCAGAAAGAGACGCGGGGGAGAAGCGGACCCAGAAAGAGACGCGGGGGAGAAGCGGAGGCAGAAAGAGACGCGGGGGAGAAGTGGATCCAGAAAGAGACGCGGGGGAGAAGCGAACCCAGAAAGAGACGCGGGGGAGAAGCAGACCCAGAAAGAGACGCGGGGGGGAGAAGCGGAGCCAGAAAGAGACGCGGTTAGGGTGGAACGGCATCGCTCCATTGCCCCTCAGCTGCGGAGCCCGGCCTTCATGCTTTATAAAAATCGGTATAAAAATTTTATACCGATTTTTAATAGGGGGTGCGCGTTATACACGGGTGCGCGTTATAGTCGAATAAATACGGTATGTCATATTTCTATCCCTGCTGTTTACCAAGTTTAAATGTTTATCCAGAAAATACATGAATTTAATGGCAACTAATTCAGTCCCTTTCTTTCATGGATGCAAACCATCTCTATGTACAGTGTTTCACTGGACCAGCTGCAGACATCATAACTAATAGCAAGCAAAATACAATAAAACCTACAACTGGATGGCTATAATGGAGCCATCTCACTAATTTGCCAGATCCCTGGGTCTTGACGCCAGATGGCACAACAAGATTTTTAAGGACCATTGGAAATTCAGGAATGAGCCTGCCAGTCTAACCTCAGGAGAGACGACATTCCACAACTGGTGCACCACACACATTAGACTGCATTAATCTAATGAAGTTCCTATTTAATAGGAAAAAATGATCTGTGACAATTTAGTATAGGAAAATTAAAATGTACAAGAGTGTACTCGAAAGATACATATTTCACATCCAATCCTTTACACTTCATAAAACTATGTGGTGATTTGGGTAAAATGTCTTATTGAGGATTATTTTTCCAATAGAGAAACCTATTCAATTTTAATGCATACAATCACCAAATCCCACAAGTTTTAATTTATGATGTGCCATAAATTCTGATTAATATATTATCATTTAAACTTTTGGAAATCCTATTAATGCAGCTATCAGATTTTCCATGATAATAGCATATTTTCCATTTTTTAGGCATTCCCCTGACAAGGCAAGTCCACTGTAGTGCACCAGGTGAGTTTTGCCCCATCCTATTCCCTTATTATAAGAGAAGTAGATCTTTCTGCAAAATTCTTTCATACATTGTTTCACATTTCACTTACTTTCAATAACCAATCAAAACATCCTATTTTTCCACTCCAAAGAACCTACAAATACATCTTCTGAAGTTTTTTCTTTAAAACAGCTGCTTCTTTATTGACTTTTCTTTCTTAAGGAAACCTAGGTAAACACAATTTCATCATTTCTCCAATCTTTTGACTCTACAGGCATTTGGTATGAAAGGGATTAAGTGCCTAAACATATTTTTAACACAAAGATTGGAGTAAGTTTTAATTGTATTAAGACCAGGTATAATGAAATCCATGACTCTTATTCCTTTTGTGCCACTAAAGTGCCAGTTGTTTGCTTGAAATTCAAATCAAGTATCTCCTAAATTTTGGTTCAAGCATATATTTGATTTTGAAGCTGTTTGACTCCCAGATGATTCTGGACATCTTACCGTTACATCTCAAAAATAAGAATATGGTGCATTAATAGGTTTCAAGATTAACAGACAGAAGACAAAGATATTAACAAAATATGAAAATAGAAGATGAAAAAATGAAAACACCTGAGGACTTCATGCAAGTTCCAGAATTTTGACTACTTACTATGTGGACGGAAGGGCCATCTTGGTAAAGTGTGCAGAGCCCACAGCCAAATTCAAGGCGAGTAGACAAGAAATGTAAAAAACCACTTTTTAAAAATACAAACAGAGGAGAAGATTGCTATACTATTAACAACTATAGCTGTCCCCCTGAAACAGAGAGAGAGAGAGAGCTGCACATGTGCGAAGAATGGCGGTTTTTCCTTGATCATGTCCCAGGCTCGAAGGGCTTGATGGCCCTGGAGGACGCTGCCAGCCCTCTTTAGTCAACTATGAGGGCTGGCCCAGCAAGCCGGGTTGTCCGCCGTCACACCGGACGCGTTTTGTCCACGGAGGGTCTGACAAGTGAGGCAGGGGAGCGCTGGCAAATCCGGAGTTCGGAGCGGCCTTGGTGTAGCCCGGGTGCAGCCCTGGTGCGGTCGTGGAGGAGGTAGGCCGGGCAACCAGGGCGAAGATGATGGAGGAGGCAGGACAATGTTGGAGGAGAGGAGGCCGGGTGGTGGACTAGAGGAGAGAATATCTGGCCGTGTGGGGGTGTCTGTTGCTTGGCGTGGCCTCTGCGTGCCCCCACCACCCGGCCCGTGCGGCCCCTGCCTGACCCGACCCGGTCTGGAGGACGGCAGGGTGGAGGAATTGGAGGAATGGAGCTGTGGGGGAAGGAGCAGGCTCTGAAGCCGAAGCCCAGAGGGAGATCAGGCCGAGACCAGACCGAGACCAGGCCGAGGAGTGGAGGCGTGGAGGAGCGAGCAGATCGGCTGAACAACGCGGCTGAACAACTCAGGGACTGAAGAGTGAAGGGAGCAGCGAGGGACATACTTCTGAAGGGGGGCTTGATGGCATTCTTTCTGGACAGGGTCATGAGAATGCTTTCAAGTCGCGCGACATACCAACAGGGCGCAGCCTAGGAGACCGAAGAAGAAGCCACAGTAGGACTATCAGGGGATGATGAAGCAGTGGTATGGAGAGAGACAGTGACTTTCTGGGGTCTTTTAGACACATTTCCTCCATTTGGACATCTGACACTCATTGTGCTATTTATGCCTCCCCCTATTACTCCCCCCTAGCCCTCCCCCCTCCTCCCCCCCCCACCAGAGAGATCTTTTCCACTCCTCCTGGACTACCTATCCATTTTTACCATTTTTACCATCTACTTATTTTTATCATCTATTTATTATCTTTTAACATCAGATTTGTTTTATATGCTCTTCCTCTGCTTTTAATTGGACTTGCTATTTACCAACTTATGATGCCTCACTTTTAGAGCCAGGACTGTTTTATATGCTATCGTATTCAAGGACAGATCTCCTCTGTCTGTGAGAGTCTCCCCTCTCACAGCTGTGGCCCCCCTGTCCATCTGGAGCCCACCTCGAGGATGGGTTGTTGAATCTAGAGAGGTGAGCAAAATGCAAGCTCAGGGGGTTTCTGGCTAAATTTTTAATTTGATTTTTAGGGGGTTCCAGGGAGGAGGGGGGGATAGTCAGGCGGGGGGGTGACAGATTATAGGGCCGGCCGGTGGAAGTAGGGAAACGGAGGAGGGGAAAGGAAGGGTCATCTCCACTGAGGTATTTCCCATCAATTCGGTCTTGGGGAGGGGCAGGGGCAGTGGGAGATGGGATGGACATTACTGGTTGGAGGACCGTGGCCGCTGGTTATGGGCAGTCACGCGCTCCAACCCCCCATGCTCCCATCGCAGGCTAGGTGGGCAAGAACCACAGACCTGGGGCCCTAGGCTGATGTTATGCAACTCTAGGTCCGTGGTACAAAAATCCCCCTCATCCATGACCTTGTGTCAGAGGGGGACCCGGACCTGGTGGGTATAACGGAAACCTGGTTGGGCCACGAGGGAGGATTACCCTCGTAGAAATGTGCCCACCAGGCTACCAAGCCATCCATCAGCCTAGGGCCCTAGGGAGGGGTGGGGATGGCGATTATGGTTAGAGAAGGTCTTGAGCCGAAGGAGACCACGATCCCTCAGACGACCGGGTGTGAGTCCCTCCTCGTGAAGTGGGGCCTAGGGAGGGAGTTGGGTGTGTTAGTTGTATACCTGGCTCCTCGCTATGCAACAACAGCCCTGCCCGAGCTCCTAGAGGTGATAGCCGAGGCGTCGGTTGAGACCCCCAGACTTTTGGTCATGGGGGACTTCAACCTGCCATCAGTAGCCGAAACCTCTAATTTAGCTCGGGAGTTCATGGCTTCCATGACGGCCATGGACCTGACCCAGGTAGTTTTAGGCCCTACCTACGAGAGTGGACACACCCTGGACTTAATCTTCATCTCGGGACAGTGGAGTAGTGATCTGTGAATAGGGGATTTAGCCATCACACCCCTATCATGAACAGATCACGCTCTCCTTCGGCTGGACTTTCCGATCGCCGCACCTCACCGCGGGGAGGCGGAGCCTGATATTCCTATATGGTTCCACCCCAGGCTCCTGATGGACCCGGAAAGGTTCCAGAGGGAGCTTGGACCAATTCCTGTGGACTTGCCCCACAACTCGACTGAGGACCTAGTGGCCGCATGGTTAAGTGGACCGAGTCGCGCCCTTGCGCCCTATCTTGCGGCGACGAACCACCCTGGCTCCTTGGTTCACCGAGGAGCTTAGGGAGATGAAACGCCACAAGAGATGCCTAGAGAGCAGATGGAGATCCTCTCGCTCTGAAGCCGACCGAACACTAGTGAGAACCCATATTAGGACTTACTTAGTGGCGATAAGGGTGGCCAAGCGTGAGTATTGTGCCACCCTTATTGCATCCGCAGATCACTGCCCTTCCGCCTTGTTTTGGGTGACCCGCTCCCTCCTTCACCAGAGGCTGCGGGAAGCCCCTTTACAGGGTTGAGCAGAGGAATTTGGGATTTATCTGCAGGAGAAAATCACTCGGATTCGGAATGAGCTACCCTCCATCGAGAGTGGTCCAGTCGGACTGTCCGAGGCTTCTCTTGAGACACCATCCTGGGAGGAGTTTGACTGTGTTATTACCGAAGATATGGACAGGTTGTCAAAGAGACTTAAGGCCACCACATGTTTATTGGACCCATGTCCCTCCTGGCTTGTACTGGCATCCTGGGAGACGACACGAGGCTGGCTCCAGGGCATTGTCAATGCATCTTTGAATGAGGAGTCCTTGCCTGCCGTCTTGAAAGAGGTGGTAGTAAGGCCCCTCCTCAAGAAGCCGTCCCTGGATCCAACATTATTAGAGAACTATTGTCCGGTCTCCAACCTTCACTTTTTAGTGAAGGTTGTAGAGAGTGTGGTGGTCCAACAGTTTCCGCGACACCTGGAGGAAAATGATTATCTAGACCCGTGCCAGTCCGGCTTCCGACCCGGTCACAGCACCGAGACGGCATTGGTCGCGTTGGTCGATGATCTCTGGAGGGCATGGGATAGAGGATATTCCTCTATCCTAGTCCTGTTAGACCTCTCAGTGGTTTTTGATACCATCGACCATGGTATCCTATTGCGCCGACTGGGGGGGTTGGGGCTGGGAGGCATCGTTTTACGGTGGTTCTCGTCCTACCTCTCTGGTCGGTCGCAATATGTGTTGACAGGGGGGCAGAGGTCGGCCTCGAGACCCCTCCTATGTGGGGTTCCTCAGGGGTCGGTCCTCTCGCCCCTACTATTCAACACATATATAAAGCTGCTGGGTGAGATCATCTGTGGTTTTGGAGTGGGATATCATCTGTACATTGATGATACTCAGCTGTACATATCCACCCCAGACCACCCCAACGATGCCGTTGAGGTGATGTCCCGGTGCTTGGAGGCCATACCGGTCTGGATGGGTAGTAACAAATTCAAGCTCAACCCGTCTAAGACTGAGTGGCTGTGGCTTCCGGCACCCCGGTACAGCCAAATTACTCCAACTCTGGCCATTGGGGGTGAAACACCGGCTCCCAATTTGGGTGTCCTCTTGGATTCCCGGCTGTCCATGGAGGACCATGTGGCGGCTGTGGCCAGGGGGGCATTTCATCAGGTACGCCTGATGCGCCAATTGCGCCCCTTACTGGACCGGGCTGCCCTGCGCACAGTCACTCAAGCACTCGTGACATCCTGACTCGACTACTGTAATGCTCTCTACATGGGGCTTCCCTTGAGGTGCACTCGAAAGCTACAGTTAGTCCAGAATGCAGCCATGCGGGTGATTACGGGAGCGCCTAGACACTCCCATATAACACCTATCCTGCGTGAGCTGCACTGGCTTCCTGTGGTCTTTCGGGTGCACTTCAAGGTTTTGACGACCATCTTTAAAGCGCTCCATGGCTCAGGACCTAGTTACATGCGAGACCATCTCCTGCCCCATACATCCCTTAGACCGATCCGCTCCCACAGGGAGGGCCTTCTCAGGGTGCTGTCGGCCGGACAGTGCCGACTGGCGACACCCAGGGGAAGAGCCTTCTCTGTGGTGGGCCCTACCCTTTGGAACGACCTACCCCCTGAACTTCGCACCATCTCCGACCTCCGCCTCTTCCGCCAGTGTTTAAAGACACATTTGTTTCATCTAGCCAGCCTAGCCTAACCTCCACAAATGACTATTTTAGACAGTTTTAAATTTTGGGATTTTAATTTGGTTTTAGCGCAGGACGGTATCAAATCAGTTTTTTAAATTTTCTACTGGATTTTGTTATGTATTTTTAAATTTCCTGTGCGCCGCCCTGGGTCCTTTTTGAGAAGGGCGGCGTATAAATTTAATAAATAATAAATAAACAACGCAATCAGTGACAATAAAAAGAAAAATTTTATTACTGTCAAATTAGAAGGGTCTCCATGTAAAATGGAGGTGGACACAGGTTCTTCTATGTCTGTAGTTCTCAACCTGTGGTTCTCAACCACTTTGCTTTGGTTGACAGGAGTGATTGGATACTGGATTTCCTCAATGCACTTGCCAACATTAGAGTTGATCTGTTTTCCATGGACTTCTATATTTATGTGTGTGAAGAATTTTTTAAACCCCAGGTAATAATTATGATGGCAATATGTTTCCATCTCTGAAAAAATCAGGTTGTGACTTCCTTTAGATTGTTACTTTCAGATTTTTTTTGATAATGACAAAGATCAAGTTCTATTTTTGGAATATTGGAATAACTAGGTTTGTGGCAGAAGATAGAATTGAAGCTTGTTTTGAATTTGTTTCCTCAGAAAGCTATGCCCTAAGTGATTTTCAGTTGAAAATTTTATGTAGAGTTTTAGGATGTAAGCATGTTTATGAGATCTTATTTTTGTGTAAAGCAAAAGTAGAATAAGCAAAAGTAGAATTCTATGTAAATATAATAAATTTCTGTTCAATTTACAGGTGCTAGAGGTATATCACATGTCCTAAGTAAGTAATTCTTACATTTTTATAAATTTATATTTCTTCTGTCTGGAGTGGTGTTCACTTTCTTGTCACAGAACTTAAAGTTGGAGAATAATCCAATTCCTGCTTATATGGTTGCAGAAGAGGATTGTCATTTTTTCATCTTTTGGTGTCTTTTTCTCCTGTAATTTCTCTTGAATATATGAATTTAATTAAATACATAAATGTGCTTTTTTTTCCTATCTTCAGGCTTAGGATTTGGAATTTCAACTTCTGGCATTTTGATGTTGGCTGTAATGTTCTACTTGCCGAAGAAAAGAGGTGATTTTTAACGCAGCTGTCAAATGTAATACTAAACAGTCATGAGTCTAAGGAGTTGTTTGCTTTGAACAGCAGATTTTTCCCTTTGTTTGACTGGTTGGCAAGTAGAGATGTCTCTGCAAAGGCTGAAGACATCTTTTAAAAATATTCCTGCTTATTTTTTAATTAGAGTTCAACCCCATCTATGGCAACTGCAAAAAGATGAAGGTTGATTGTACACTTTATACCTAATTTAATGTGCTGGGATTAGAAACAAATCATATATAACGCAGTGAAAAAATATTCTTTTCCTTTACTCAGGTGTAATAAAATGGAGATCAACTAGGTAAGTGTAATGAGAACCTGGAGCTCACTACTTATATTACCAATTTAAAGATTATCGCCAGTAATGTTATACACAAAAATAAATAAAAAAGTTTTTAAGCATAAGAAAAATCTTGCTGCTCAGTTCAAAGGTCCATCTGTTCTAAGATTCCTTATCACAACAATTAATCACATCAATTTGAAAAACTCATGAGCATGGGACAAATAATGATAACTTATTGCCTGCCTTATACATAGGTAAAATGTAATAAATGTTTTAAAAATATTTTATTGTAGAAAATAATATCCATTATGTTATACCTACATATCTTCATATTCTAAAACTATCCTATTCTACACAAATCCTGATAAATTTTAAAAGGTTATCCTTACAGCTTGGACCATAACCAAAGTCTTAACATTTGTTATAAAAATAATTTCTTACGCTTGTTGAACCAGGGTTTATATAATACTTTTAGTTAGTCAGATCAGTTGACTATTCTCCTACAATTGAGTAGAACATTTCTCCAAATATTGTGCTGAGCTTTAATTTGTGTAGCAGAGCTTTAATTTGGAATCAGATGAGCATAACTGAATAAGGGACCATGACATTAATGTGCATCAAAAGGTTTCTGGTTATCTTAGAAAGTTTTCATAAATTTAAAGAATTTTTATCATACTATAATTGTTAATTTCATGCAATGTATTACAGTTTCACTTTCTTCTACACAACTACCCTTCCTCTCTCTCCCTTCCTATCCCTCTCTCTCATCCTAATGTAAATGTCGGATCAACTGGTCTGCATCTGATGAAGTGAGCTTCAGCTCACAAAAGGTTATGTTTTTGGAATTAGTCTGAAACTGTACTGCTAGTTTCCCCTCATATCAGTACACTGTTCATTTGCAATTGGAAAATAACATTTCTCATCAATCTGAATTTCCATTCCAACTTAATCTAATATTTACTTTTCAGAAAGCAACATGGATCCAGTACTGTAATAGAAATGGAAAACCTACCAAGTAAGGATGAATGATGAAATCCAGTCTTTCTATAGTTTTTAGTTCACATTTTCAAACTGATATTACTCTATTCATAGTTTAGACAGGAAATAAGCTTGTGAATTTCCTTTTAGTTCTCATCATGGGAAAACAGAAATAAATTATGTCCTGTGGTCACATGTTGAAGGCATAACTGTTTCTCAAAAAAGAAAGTGAAGATTGGTCTTATGATACAGATTCAGACAGAAGTTGTTTCTTGGAACTTAAAACCTTGAAAACAAAACCACTCATAATTTCCTTCAACAGATTGCTTTTATGGATGGAAACTTTTCAACTGGAAAGTACATATATGAAACAGTTATATTCAGAAGAGCTTTTAATAACTAAGCTATGTTTAGTCAGAGAAAGAGCAACACTAGGACAATCCGTAGTGACTCAAAATAGATTGCTTTTCTTTAATATAGAATGGAACACAACCCAAGTCTTCCATGAGTTTTTGAAATCTCTCCCATCCCTCCTCACTTACTTCCTTTTTGAAAATCTAAATGAAATACTTTTTAAAAAAACCAAAAACCTCAGTTTACCTTGTCACAAGACGGCCAAAACACTCCATGGAAAAGACATAAAAATTCCCTAACATGTTTGGATAATGGTGTTGCCAACCTTGCAGATGATAGGAAGAAATTCAACCTATTTTTTCTATAACAATTTCTGGGAATGGGCACTGTGCAACATACTGAAATTATTGATTCAGGGTCCTGGTGCAATTCCTCAAAGATTTCTCTGAATGCCATTATAAATTGCTTATTTTGTTATATCTTCAATAGCAAAAATAATTTTGTTTCCCACAAAAATGAATTTATTCTTTAAAATTAATTTCAAAGTCTTAATGTTCAAAAATAAAAATTCTAATATTTTTATCCATTTAAAATTTTCTTTAGTTGAATCTTGCCTTGCTTTTGCTGCTTTTTTAAAATTCTTTTTTTTCATCTCTGAAATGGTTATTATTCATAAATAATCTCATTTTATAAATTTTAAATCAGAAAATTCATCATATATCTTAATATCAGTACATCAAAATTCTCATCTAATATTCCAAATTTTGTCTATTTTCTTCTTCAAACATATCTTTGAAACACAACCACCTAATAGCATCAATTGTCTATTCCTAACAAACATGCACATACACATACACATACATGGATTTTTCAATAATAATATAAAACAGTCTTAAATTTTTATGAATAATTATTAACTAACTAGTAATCCTTCAATAACATTCTAGAACCATCTAACTAATTAACTAATTATTAATCATCAAAGTATAACAATTTTCATTCTATGCTAGTGGTTCTTCAGTAATATCTAATACAGTCTTAAATTTCTTTATATCTAATCTCATATTCATAAATTTCTACAAATAGATACATAAATATATATCATTAAACTATAACATGATTATTAATTGCTCTTATTGTAAATAACTATTGGTTAACTAATAATCCTTCGATGATATTCTAAACACAATCTAACTAGTTGTTAATCATCAAAGGATAACAACTTTCCTTATCAGCCAGTGTCCTTCCAATGGCAAATTGGACTTATCTCTTTTGCCATTTGTGGCCCCCGTCTCTTTTTATTTTTCTTTCCAGGTTTTTTATAAACTTCTTTTCGCACTTTATTGTCCAATATAACTCTCAAATAATACTGCTGCCCAGTTCCTATCTTTACATGTTGTTTGTTTTTAAATGTCAGATGTATTTCTGGAGAGGTTTCTCCTCTTTCATCCATCTTCAATTCTTTTTCTTCCCCCTCTTTTCCTTGGTAACCAAGCTGAGGCTCAGATTCCTCAAATTCTCTTTTAAGTATTTCCTTCTCTATATTTTCTCCCACATTTGATCCATTGGTATCTTTATCTTCGACTAAAATAAGTACCTCTTTATCTTCATCTTTATCTTCTTTCTCTTTAATTTCTGGAGTCTTCAATTGGCCATTGCTTGATGTAACAAACAAAAGTTTGTCCAATGTGTCATTCATTCTTTTGGTATTTTGTTTCAGTAAGTTTAAGATTTCAGCCAGAGCATTCTGATTTTCTGAAATATCCTCTTCTAAGTATAAAACCATGTTGACAAGTCCAAAAGGTGATGAAAGTTAGATCTCACTCCCACCCTGGTCGCTGGTCTGTTCTGTCTTTAATGTTTTCAGTTATCAAAGAGCAGCTGCTGTAAACAACTCATAACCTTGACATTCATAAAGACCAACCAGTGACCTCCAGTGGGAAAATAATGTAATCAAACAATGTAACATGGTTTCACTTTTCACTTTCTAGTATGCCCTTTCCTTTGTTGTTAAGAGAAAAAAAAGTAGGAAGTATAGTTCTTGTTTAGTTTCAAGAATACACAGTAAATCTTCAAAAGTAATTATAGAAATAATCCCAGATTCAAAATTTTAAGTAGGAAAAAAATAGAAAGAAAAAGAAACCAGAAATAGTCCAATCACTTTCAAAAGAAAAAAATAACCTTGCTCTGGCGCTTCAATCCATAGTTTCAGAAAAATATTTTAAAAAAGGAAACCTCTCAGTTCAAAGCATATTAAATTAATTTTACCACTCATTTCATAGTTAAAGGCTTTAGTTACTAAAAAAAAGAGTTTCTTTAGCAAAGTGTTTCAGAAAAAAGATAGAATACCTTCCCAGTCTTACACTTTCTCTTTCAGACTGTTCCCTTCCTTTCGGAGCTTTCATTGCACCTTGTCCACCCGTGGGGGCTGCCTGTTTGCTGTCCTTCAGAAGCTTTTCTCTCGTGTCAAAGAGGAGTTTTGCAATACCCCTGTGACCAGCGAGGCTTGCTTCCTTATCACCGTCACTCCAGGACAGTTTAGGTTCTTACAGAACCAAGGGGACAGCAAAAGTTCAACTGAGGTCTCAGAGCGCTGAGACCCCGCGTTGTATCGGCGTGGCATGGCTACGCCTTCTCCTGCTTTTTTAAAATTCTTACAGCTAGGATAATTTAGTTCCTTCTTTTTTATCATAAGGATTGAAGAAACTCATTCAATGTTTCCAGCCTTATCATCTTTAATGTATCTAACTTCTTGAAAGATGTTAATATTTTCCTAAAGTAATATGCAAAAGAAGTGCAAACTTAGTGTCCTTTAAAAGCTTGGATTGTGGTTGGAGTAAGAACAGGAAATTCCATCATCTCCTGTTCCCCCCACCCCTCTTTGGTCACCACTGTTTTGCAATATCCTTGTAAGGAGCAGCATCACAGCATTATAGCACATTGCATGTAATGTTATGTCCTCTCTCTCCAGAGAGGATCAAAGGAAGTGATCTTCTCATTGGCTCTTTTTTTAATCCATAAATATCAGGTTTGGTTTTGAGAAGCCAACTTCAATCCACCATATTGCTAAGTAAATTCCTCACTGAAATGAAACTACAAGAAGATGACAGAGCACACACTGTAAAAATCCAATAATAAAAAAAGATGCATAGTTAGATTTTAAAGAGAAATGTTAGTTCATAGCATTTCCAAGAATAATTATGGATATAATATGAGCCTAAACTAATAAAGTGACATTAAATTACACTGTTTTAGGTTGTACAACCAAGTAGATTACAGTAGGTATATTGTTAATTATGTTCTGACTGGTTCTAAAATATGTGCATATTTTATTCGACTTTGAAAGAATTCAGATAACCTGGAAAATTTTGAAAAAAGTAGCATACATATGGGATACTCTACAAAATGTTTGTTTCTTTTTCATTAAGGAGAAAAATGATTTAAGAGGCTTAATAAATCAAGCTTATTTATTTTCATGGAATAAGTAAACAAGTTAAATATTAAATTCCTATCAAAATGTTTACTGTTTACTAATAGTTGTGCTGTCTTATCCTTTTCATTTTTTTTCATTTTATTACATTTATATCCCGCCCTTCTCCACAGAGGACCCAGGGCGGCGCACAGGAAATTTAAAAAACATACACAATAGAAGATAGACAAATAATTTAAAATATATATTAAATAATCCCCAATCCTGTGCTAAAAACCAATTATTAAAAACCCAATTTAAAACTTTTCTAAAAGTCCCCATGGGAGGTTAGGCTAGGCCGGCTTGATGGAAAAAATATGTCTTTAAACATTTGCGGAAGAGGCGGAGGTCGGTGATGGTCCGGAGTTCAGGGGGTAGGTCGTTCCAAAGGGCAGGGCCCGCCACAGAGAAGGCTCTTCCCCTGGGTGTCGCCAGTCGGCATTGTCCGGCCGACGGCACCCTGAGAAGGCCCTCTCTGTGGGAGCGGATCGGTCTAAGGGATGTATGGGGCAGGAGACGGTCTCGCATATAACTAGGCCCCGAGCCATGGAGCGCTTTAAAGATGGTCGTCAGAACCTTGAAGCGCACCCGAAAGACCACAGGAAGCCAATGCAGCTCGCGCAGGATTGGTGTTATATGGGAGCTTCTGGTGGCTCCCGTAATTACCCGCGCGGCTGCGTTTTGGACTAGCTGTAGCTTTCGAGTGCACCTCAAGGGAAGCCCCATGTAGAGAGCATTACAGTAGTCGAGACGGGACGTCACGAGAGCTTGAGTGACTGTGCAAAGGGCAGCCCGGTCCAGTAAGGGGCGCAATTGGCGCATCAGGCGTACCTGATGAAACGCCCCCCTGGCCACGGCCGTCACATGGTCCTCCAAGGACAGCCGGGAATCCAGGAGGACACCCAAATTGCGCGCCCTCTCCACGGGGGCCAGTGTTTCGCCCCCAATGGCCAGAGTTGGAGTAATCTGGCTGAACCGGGGTGCCGGAAACCACAGCCACTCAGTCTTGGCAGGGTTGAGCTTGAGTTTGTTACCACCCATCCAGATCCGTACGGCTTCCAAACACCGGGACAGCACTTCGGCGGCATCGTTGGGGTGGTCTGGGGTGGATATGTACAGCTGGGTGTCGTCAGCGTACAGATGGTACTCCACCCCAAAACCACGGATGATCTCACCCAGCGGCTTCATATATGTGTTAAACAGGAGGGGCGAGAGGACCGACCCCTGAGGAACCCCACATAAGAGGGGTCTCGAGGTCGACCTCTGCCCTCCCGTCAACACATATTGCGACCGACCAGAGAGGTAGGATGAGAACCACCGCAAAACGGTGCCTCCCAGCCCCAACCCCCCCAGTCGGTGCAATAGGATACCATGGTCGATGGTATCAAAAGCCGCCGAGAGGTCTAATAGGACTAGGATAGAGGAATACCCTCTATCCCGCGCCCTCCAGAGATCATCAACCAACGCGACCAATGCCGTCTCGGTACTGTGACCGGGTCGGAAGCCGGACTGGCGCGGGTCTAGATAATCAACTTCCTCCAGGTGTTGAGGAAACTGTTGGGCTACCACACTCTCAACAACCTTCACCAGAAAGTGAAGGTTGGAGACTGGACGATAGTTCTCTAGTAAAGCTGGGTCCAGGGACGGCTTCTTGAGGAGGGGCTTCTCCTAGAGAACCAGCTAATGAATACTTTTGTTGATGGTAGTTTTCATTACAATGCTCCATATACATATGCAGAAGCAACTTTCAATCAATTTGACAGTGCTCGTTCTCATGTGAGTACTATAGCATTAGTTTGTTCCAAAACTTGGGAAGGAGGCGAGAATCATGTGTAATGGAATGCAGAAAGCAGTTAGTTGACCAAAAGGAATAGACCCTGGTAATCCAAATCATTTATGTAGTTAAGCGAATTGATTAAAATCCAGCAAAACTGAAATGTTTTGCTTGTATAATTATCCAGGAAACGTTGCTGGAAGAGAGAGTTGTAAAAACAACCCATTCATTGCCAAGGCCTGGCAGCACAGAAGCTTAATGAGCTAAAGCAGATAAACTATGCCCTCTACTGCCTACTTGGGCAATGGTAAAAAGGTTACTTACATAACCTAACATGATCTTTGTCATCATTGTACTACTCTAAAGAATAATCAAGATATTAGTCATTTTCTGGAGGAAGTTAGAAGTTTTATTTTCAGCATGAGGATTTTGACACACTTAACATGATTGTGCACTGTCAGAATCATTGGTAAGGCTATTGAATTAGCCTTTCACTAAATTAAAATTACAACAGGGGCAATCAATCAATTTCTGCTAAAAATGAATCTGCCTTATTTTAACAGTAATTGTAACCTTCACCTGTGGATTTGGGAATTAACAAAAAAGCCTGCAAGAAAGGAAATGGGGAAGTAAAACATTCAGATGAACTTTGCACAGCAGATGCAATTGACCATAATCAAAGCTCCATGATCTTTTAAAAATGCAAAGATAACCAGGATGTGAAAGGAAAGGAAATAAAATGCGAACAATTTAAGATGCAAGGACTAGTAAAGGTGTTGAAAAGAGGTGGTATTCAGCAGGTTCTGGCCAGTTCTGGAGAGCTGATAGTGGAAATTTTGAGTAGTTTGGAGAACTGGTAAATACCTCTGACTGGCTCCACCTTGATCTATTCTCTGCCTCCCAAATGATCAGGAGGAAATGGGGATTTTGCAGTAACCTTCCCTTAGAGGGGGATGGGAATGGAGATTTTACAGTATTCCTCTCCTGCAACACCCACCAAGCCATTCCCACAGAAAAGGTAGTAAAAATTTTTGAATCCTACCACTGGTGTATTCACAAATAGAGATGACAACACAATTTCTGATGAGCTTTTCACCAGTATATGATAAAAGCTGTAATGACATCATATACCATTTTCATTCATTTATATAGAAGACTTTATCTGCCGATGTTATGCACCACAGTCTCAGACAGTTCATAAAATAATAAAAACCTACACAAAACAAAGAGGACCATGATGACAATATACAATGTAATATGTATTAACTCTGTGATGATACAAATAATATACAGATAGTCTTTGACATACAACAGTTCGTGTAGTGACTGTTCAAAGTTACAAAAAGTGTGTCTTATGACCATTTTTCATAGTTATGACCTTTGCAGCATCCCCATGAGTATGTGATCAAAATTCACATTTTGGCAATTGGTTCATATTTATGACCTTTGTTGTGACCCAAGATCACCATTTGTGACCTTCTGACAAGCAAAATCAATGGGGAAGCCAGATTGTTCATGCCGGCCAATGGGACCTGCCTCTTTAGTCCCACAACCTTCCTCACAGGCTTTTGGCAAAAACATTATGCACCCTGGGCTTTTGGGCTCAGGTGACAGATCACTGCCAGCCAATCAGAGGAAGGGAAGGGAGAAAGAGAGAGGGGGGGTTGACAGTGCTTCTCTCCCACTTCGCCCAGAAAAGCTAAGCCTACTCCCCTCCCTTACCTCCTTTCCCCCCACCCTTTTTTTTTTTGCAGGATGGACCTGCTTTTTTTTTTAAACAACAATTTTATTGGTTTTTACAAATTTTTTCAATAGGAAAAGGGTATGTAGGATATAAAAGAAATATTTTAGGGCTTCCACATCGGAGGTGGTGGTCGCCTCTGAGCTTACATAAAGAAAAAAAAATTCAATATAAGGTGGAAAGTGATACATATCATATCATAAGTTTCATGCATTCGATCATTTGTTTCTGTTAGCATCCGTTTAGGAATTACAGTATATCAAAATTTTAAAAAATCATTTTGGGGATCTGAGTCTTTTGGCTATTGTGTCTTCTTCCTTCCTTCCTGCCAGTGGGCGGAGCCATGGCCCCTCCCGCTCCCCCATTTTCATCCTCCAGGATTGAGGAATGTTTTCTAAGAAAGGCTTCTGCCTCTTCAATTGTTTTAATTCTTACTTTCCCCCACTCCCAGAACACCAACATTCCTTTAAGCATTGACCACTTGAACCACACCCCTTTTTTATACAATTTTTTGGATAAGAAGGAATATTTCCTTCTTATCTCTTGAATCTTTTTCGGGATTTGTTTCAAGATAGCAATTTCTGTCTGCTGGTATATCAAAGGGCCATCTCGCTGTGCTCTCAGAATCTCATGCCTTGTTGACCTTCTTACAAATTTAATATGTATCTCTCTGGGTACATTATTTATTCTGGCATATACTGAATTCATTCTGTAAATCAGGTCTATGTCCCCCCAGATATATTCTTTACTCTTTTTAGTATAATATGCTAAAATTGTGCACATTAAATCTTTTAAATTTTCTGAATCTGATTCAGGAACATTTTGAAACCTTAAAAAAATAAGACATTTTTTCAAAATCCATTCTAGACATATGACCAGTAAGCTCCACAATTTCTTTTTTAGAGTCCTTTATCTCCCCCCTCATCTCAACTGCCCCACCCTCCAAACCATCAATTTTTTGTTTATTTTCCATTAATGTTTTCTGTGCTTCCAAAAGTTCTAATCTTGAACTTATCATGTCTTTCCGGATTTCCTTTATTTCTTTCATTATATTTTGGAGGGTTTCCTCTATTGATGATTGAGAAGTGCCCTCTTCAGCTGCTTCTTTCTGTATCATTGAAGTAATTTTAGGTTGCTGCTGTGTAGGGCTGGGTTTTCCGGATGCAGGAGCAGAAAGAGATTTCCCATATGGAGGTTTCCTCGCTGCCATGATGAAAGTTTTAAGTTCTTGCAAATAAGATGGCATCTGGTGGGTGAGCAGTCCGTGAGATCGGAGAAAAGGAAAAGTCTGTGTCCAAATTCAAAATGTAATTTGCGTAAAATCCAGAGAGAGAATGTTTTTCAGTCCCATCCAATAAAATAAGAAGGCAAACAGTGAAAGAAATCCTGAGAGTACTTGAACTGGCTTGTATATAAATCTTACAGTCTTGTAAAGTTGAAGGAATGCTCAAACATCAAAGAGAAAAGTTCTTGCTGAGAACAAAGAAGCGCCATTTTTTCCGCCTCTTTGGCGGTCATGAAGAATCAATGAAAGTCCATTTCTGTTATAACAAGACTCAGATACAAAGTATCAACCACAATTCCATATATGGTAAAACTTTCGTTTTCTACTAGTTAAGAATCGGATGTTACTTCCTCTCTCTCCCCGAGCCCGGGGAGCATTTTAAAATGCCGCTTATTTTCCGAGGGGAGGTTTTTGCAAACTCCCCCCTCTAATCTTCCTTTTTTAAAAGGTTGAAAGCATCAAAATTGAAAAAATAAACTCACAAGCCACTCAATTGCAACAGAGCCTCGGTGCCTCCTCCAGCTCTGGCTTTTCAGCCCGCACTTCAATTGCTGCTGTTCCGGCGTTCCTTCGGCGAGAGGAAGTCTTCCCCCCGCATCTTGTTCTCCAGCTCCTGGGGTGAAGCGGGAACAGCCCCCCGACCGCCGTTGGGATGAGGGTTGCACCGCAGGCCGCCCTTACAGTGGGGGCTCTCTGTAAGAGCCCCTGTGCCCCCGAAGACGCCGCTGGAGAAAGAACGGCCCCCCACACTGATTGCATCTTGTTTTACGTGTGTGCGTACATGCATGTATGTGTGTGCACGTGAGCCTCCAATGTGAAATCTGTAGATCTCTTGCTCTGGGTAACTCTCCGATGCAGAGCTGCTGTAAAGTGCTCTTTGAGGTGTGCCGAGGGTTTGGGAGGCCTATACAGTGCTCCTTGGGGCTTAGGAGGGCAAAAACACCTCTGTTTTGTGAAAACATGGGCCCTTTTCCATTCCTTTTTGCCCTCCCCAGCCCCCAGGAGTACTCTAGAGCAGGATTCCCCAACCCCCTGGCTGCAGACGGGTGCCGGTCCGTGCTTGAGCTCACAAATGATGGTGGCTTTAAAAGTATGTTTGAGACAACTTCAAATGTGCATACATTCTGAATTAAAGTAAAGGAGGAATATCCTGAGATTGCCACAAAAGCACTGAAAAGCCTGCTTCCATTTCCAACATCCTATCTCTGTGAAGCAGGCATTTCTGCAGTGACAGTAACCAAAATGAGATTCCGGAGTAGACTGGACATAAGCAGCACACTTATGGGTGTCACTGTCTCCCATCACACCGAGATGGGACTATCTTGTTGCAGGAAAACAAGATCAGGGCTCCCAATGATGCATTATGGGTTGTATAATTATTTCATTATATATTACAAAATAATATATAAAGTTTAAATAAATGTAATGCTAGAATCATCCTGAAACCATCCCACCGGTCCGCAGAATTTTTTTTACATGAAACCGGTCTCTGGGGCCAAAAAGGTTGGGGACTCCTGCTCTAGAGGCCTCCCAAACTCTCTGCACATTCATTTTTGTGAAAAATGAGGTGTGCAGGATGGGATTTCGGGAGGCCAAAAATGCTGTATTCAATGTATAAAATGCACCCAGATTTTCACCCTCTTTTGGGGGGTGGGGAAGAGGTGCAAAAAATATGGTATATTTTGCTTAACTACCAAATAAGACCACCACAATATAATAATCACATTCAGTCATAGGAGAAACAACACAACTCAGGCCTGAATAGTTATATTAACTGCTACTTACGTTTGTCTCTCTATTCAGGTTTTCTTGGTCCCAAACACTATGGTAGGGATATTTATGTGCTTCATTGGCTGCAGAAACTAAGTCTGGATCTTTAATTTCATTATTTCTCAAGCCTATGCATCCAAGGACATTCACAAGGATCTGGACAGGTACCAATTTTGGATCTGCATTTTGCTTAAGGGTGCAAACTCATGTTTAGAGAAGATGTGTATTGAATGTATATCTGTCCTGAATGAGAACTTGGCAGTCTGTGAATAAGCCTTCAAGTTGCCTTTCAAAACAGCAGGACTGGTTAGGGATAAATGCCCTACTAAACATAGCATACCAGAAAAACTACCCAGAATTACTGTACATGGAGAATATCAGATGCGGGATGCCTGTCTAATCATAGCACAGTAAATATACTGTACTATGTACTAGTACATATTACAGGAAATTATGA
Organism: Rhabdophis nuchalis; assembly: GCA_039707465.1. Taxonomy (NCBI): domain Eukaryota; kingdom Metazoa; phylum Chordata; class Lepidosauria; order Squamata; family Natricidae; genus Rhabdophis; species Rhabdophis nuchalis. The sequence continues at coordinate 143,997,640 of CM077647.1, forward strand.
CCTCCCAAAATTTCAAACTAAGGCTGTGGGCTATTTCATGTGATCAGATAAAATATCTTCTACCTAATTGGCTGGCAACTAACCATGTGGCCAAAGGCCTGGGACAAACAGTGTCTCGGTGAATGGGCTAGGCCAAAGAGTGCAGGGCGGAGGGGCAAATGCCCATCACCCAGGGCAAATGGCTGGGGGTGAGCCAGTGGAGGAAGAAAGCTGGCTTTAAATGGGCTAAGGCGGGAAGCTAGAGGAGGAGATGTGACGAACTGTAGGAGCTTGAAGGTCTTCGATCCATCAGGAAAGTAACAATACCTTCAGGACAAAATGGACAGAGAAAAGTATAAAAAGGAGAAACAATCCTAAACAATATTTTATTATTTTACCCAATATTTTAATTGTTAGTCACTCAGAGTCACTTTAAACATAAATTTAATAAATAAATAAGTCTGGAAAAAATGTTAAAATTGGAGCTAAAGCCTCCCGCATGTGTCTAAGTATTATATACTAGCTATACCCGGCCACGCGTTGCTGTGGCCCAGTCTGGTTAAATGGCCAACCAATCTGTGTGTAGATCTACACCTGCACACACACACAACCACCATATAAGCCCCAACCTACCTACCTACCTACTGTATTTCTCCCTCTCTATCTATCCCTCTACCTACCTACCTACTGTATTTCTTTCTTTCTCCCTCTACCTACCTACCTACCTACCTACCTACCTACTGTATTTCCCCCTCTCTATCCCTCTACCTACCTACCTACTGTATTTCTCCCTCTTTCTCTATTCCTCTACCTACCTACCTACCTACCTACTGTATTTCTCGTTATCTATCTATACACCTACCTACCTATGGTATTTCTCCCTCTCTGTCTATCCCTCTACTTACCTACCTATTGTATTTCTTGCTTTATCCCTCTACCTACCTGCCTACCTATCTACCTACTGTATTTCTCCCTCTCTATCTATCCCCCTATCTACCTACCTGCCTACCTACTGTATTTCTCCCTCTCTGTCTATCCCTCTACCTACCTACTGTTTTTTTATTTCTCCCTCTATCTACCTACCTACTGTATTTCCCCCTCTCTATCCCTCTACCTACCTACCTACCTACCTACCGTATTTCTCACTATCTATCTATACACCTACCTACCTACCGTATTTCTCCCTGTCTATCCCTCTACTTACCTACCTATTGTATTTCTTGCTTTCTCCCTCTATCTACCTACCTACCTACTGTATTTCTCCCTCTCTATCTATCCCCCTATCCACTTACCTGCCTACCTACTGTATTTCTCCCTCTCTGTCTATCCCCCTACCTACCTACCTACTGTATTTCTTTCTTTCTCCCTCTATCTACCTACCTACCTACTGTATTTCCCCCTCTCTATCCCTCTACCTACCTACCTACCGTATTTCTCACTATCTATCTATACACCTACCTACCTACCTATGGTATTTCTCCCTGTCTATCCCTCTACTTACCTACCAATTGTATTTCTTGCTTTCTCCCTCTACCTACCTACCTACCTACTGTATTTCTCCCTCTCTATCTATCCCCCTATCCACTTACCTGCCTACCTACTGTATTTCTCCCTCTCTGTCTATCCCTCTACCTACCTATCTACTGTATTTCTCCCTATCTATCTATCCATCCCCCTACCTACCTACCTACCTACCTACTATATTTCTTCCTTTCTCCCTCTACCTACCTACCTACTGTCTCTTTCTTTCTTTCTTTCTTTGTATCTATCTATCTATCTATCTATCTATCTATCTATCTATCTATCTATCTATCTATCTATCCATCCACCTAGCTACCTACCTACCTTATATCTCCCTCTCTATCTATCCCTTGGGGGTCATCTAGTTCAACTCCCTGCTAGGCCCTCCTATACCCATGATGGCGAACCTATGGCACGGGTGCCACAGGTGGCACACGGAACCATTTTTAAGGGCACGCGAGGCATTGCCCTGTCAGCTTCAGTTTGTATGAGTGCCCTGGCCAGCTGATTTAGGCCTTCTTTTGAGACCATTTTTTGCCCTCTGGAGGTGGGGGAAGGCTGTTTTCACCCTCCCCAGGCTCCTATAAAGCCTCTGGAGCCTGGGGATGACGTAAAAAGCATGCCAAATGCAGGGAGTCATGCACATAGCATTATGGATGTGGCACACCTGTGAACATCGCCCCTGCACTCCCCCTGCTATTGGCACGTGAGCCAAAAAAGTTTAGCCATCACTGCCCTATACCATTTTAGACTAATGGCTATCCAACATCTTCTTGAAGACTTGCAGTGTTGGGGCATTCACAACTTCTGGAGGCAAGCTGTTCCACTGATTAATTGTTCTAACTGCCAGGAAATTCCTCCTCAGTTGTAAGTTGCTTCTCTCTTTGATTAGTTTCCACCCATTGCTTCTTGTTCTGCCCTCAGGTGCTTTGGAGAATAGCTTGACTCCCTCTTCTTTGGGGCAGCCCCTGAGATATTGGAAGGCTGCTATCATGTCTCCCCTAGTCCTTCTTTTATTAAACTGTATTTCTCCCTGTCTCTCTATTCCCCTATCTACCTACCTACTGTAATACAATAATACAATAGCAGAGTTGGAAGGGACCTTGGAGGTCATCTAGTCCAACCCCGCTGCTCAAGCAGGAGGCCCTATATACCGTGCCAGACAAATGGTTTTGCAGTCTCTTCTTAAAAACACATCCAGTGTTGGGCCATCCATAACTTCTGGTGGCAAGCTATTCCACTGGTTAATAGTTCTCACTGTCAGGAAATTTCTCTTTAGTTCTAGGTTGTTTCATTCCTTGATTAGTTTCCATCCATTGCTTCTTGTTCTGCCCTCAGGTGCCTTGGAGAATAGCTTGACTCCCTCTTCTTTGGGGCAACCCCTGAGATATCGGAAGGCTGCTATCATGTCTTCCCTAGTCCCTCTTTTAATAAACTGTATTTGCTGTCAGATGGGTGATTCTTTGTTACAGTCTGGTTCAGTTCATATTCAACAGTTTAAAGCAACTGCCTGCCTCCATGTTTTTACTTCAGAGAACAGTCTTGAGCAATATTTCTCCCCCCCCCCACTCTTTCTGGGCCACCTGGGAGTTTGCTATCCCAGTGCCTTTTTGGCCCCAAGAGGCCGCCGTATGAGGCCTCTTCCAACACTGACAGTTGAAAAACAGCCTGATGGGCGTGGCTACAGGGAATTTAAAACACATTTCAGTGGGTACCTTTTTTGTGTGTAAATGACACACGCGTGCTAGGCACAAAATGAGTAGCTATTCTATTATCAGAAGTCCTTGGCTACATTGTGTGAAAGTTTGGTGTAAATCGGCCCAGTAGTTTTTGAGATTAGTGGATTCGTACAAACTATTTTACATTTTTATTTATATAGAAGAAAGCAGCAAAGGCTTCCATTAGATTGCATCTAGAAGGCACGTCTGTGCTAATAATCTGTCATTTAACGTATAATGGTAATCAGACTGCACTATACATTTGAAACATGGTAATCAGAAACTGGCCATATTTTTTTTAAATCCCTGGGGCACCTCTGATAGTGTTATTTCTTTATTACTGAATGTGCTTTAATGTGGTTTGGCAAAATACAAATCCAATCAATAAATACTGTGTGTGTTGAATTTATGTTTTAACTAATGCAGTTTTCTAATTTATTTGTTTTATTATTCTATTGTATTTGTTTTTGTGGCCTGTAAGCTACCAAAAGTTTTATAGATAATGGATGTTATAAACATTTCTTTAAAAATGAAAGAAATACATTTATAAACCAGACTAGAAACAGAAAGCAAAACAAAAGAAAAACTTGTGAAGAAACACACAAGAACAAAGCATGTATAAAAGGCTTTAATTTCACTAACTTTAGAAGTATCTGTTGAGCTGAAACAACAGGGCAACCTTTGTACATTAGAGAAAAGGGTGTGGAATTTTGCCTTTTTCTATAGAGTGCATTGGAAAGTGAAAGTCAACATGGGCAAGAGACAAAGATCTCAGAAAATGAAGTATAGAATCTAAAGAATATATCGTGGAATTCTGCTTTTCAGGTAGAAAAACTGTGTTTTTAAAATTAGAAATTTAGCTCTGTTATTTAAGCAAAAGAAATGTAATTATATTACAAATGGCAGTATCACTGTGAAATATTTAATTAACAGTCTTCTCTGTTAGCAAGGAAGTGGCATCTTCTTGATTGTTCATATTGTCTTAAGTACTCACATTTTGTTTTCTCTCATGCAGGTTTTTCGTTCCACAAGAATTGTCCTGTAGTTTTCATTAATATGAAATTCCAGAGAAAATGCTATTTCTTTTTAAACATGAATATATTTAAAAAGCAAATGTAGTAGTCCCAGTAAACTGATACAAACTACTTTCTAACATACATTTATAATACATTAATCAATTTGGCAGATGTAGATTCTAGAAATATCTTTGATTGTATTAATGCATGTGAATATTTGTGTGTGTCTTCTCAACACTCTACAGTATACACCAAAGAAATATTCACTTACTCTATAGTTTAAAAAGCTGAAAATATTATTTTTTCGCTTTCTTTTAAATATTTTAGATCTTGTGATTCTGAATTTATTGTTTTAGTGATGGTTAACAAAGCAGCTTTTGATGCCACATTCAGAAATTAAAAAAACAACAACAGTTGAATGTCTAGTTGTTGATTGATTATGTGCTATCATGCCAGTATCAGTTCTGAGCAATCGCATAGACAGATCTTCTCCAGTTTTCCCAACAATCCACCGACCACCACAATAATTCTACCTTTCCCAGCATTGTAGATTTGTCAAGCAAGCTGTGCCTTATTTTACTGAAATAAAAATATGCGTATTATAAAACAGCAAAAGTAATAGAGATGATGATAGGAAAAAGAGGTGCAATAAATGGTGCATTAAATTTTCAAGTGACCTATTGTGGGGAAAATTATACACACACACACACACATACACTCACACTCACACACATAAACATCTAATTCTAGTTTAATTCCTCAAACTGAAAATATAGCCCGGGGATCCAAATTTTAATTTTCAATAATGTATCTTAACATATAAAAATAGTGAAATTAAACTCCATGGATTGCATAGGTTCAAGTTATATATTTAGGAAATGTTAATACTAAATATTAATGTATCCTTTAAAAAAGAGTTTTGGCAAAAATAAAAAAATATCAGAATTTCTCACCTTTTATTAGTTGAGAAAAAATAATTAACTAAACTAAATTAATACATACATTCTACTGTTAGTTTTGAATTAATTCAACCATATAAGACATTTTTCAATATTTATTTGTTAAAAAAATATCTATGAGGTTTTTACTATTAATGTATTATGAGGATATTTAAATAGTAAGATCACCCATTCAATTAATGCATCTTAAACATATTTGTTTTCACAGAATTGCACCTGAAGTCTTTTCCTTCTTTCTCCAGCTCCATGTATTCCTCATTTTCCACTGTATGCATCTTGATGCTTCTTCCAATCTCACCTATTGCAGGTAAACTATTGTTTTGTAGAATGTCTATGTCAATGACAAATTTGATTTCAAGCTACAGATAATCCTCACCTTACAACTCCAAATGGGAACATAATTTAATAAAATAACATTTGAAAAGGACTTTGGAAGTCTTCTATCCCAACTGTCCAATATCTTCTTATAAATCTCCAGTGTTCGAGCACCTAGAACTTATGGAAGCAGGTTGTTCCATTGATTAATTGTTCTAACTGTCAGCACATCTCTCCTTAGTTATAGGCTGGTTCTCTCCTTGATTATTTTCTATTCGTTGCTTCTTGCACATCATTAAGTGGTCCTCAAGTGAGGCATGTTTGATTTAAGAACTTTCTTAACACAGTTGTTAAGCAAATCCAGTTTTTCCTTGCTTTTCCTATCTTGTTGAAAGCCCACTGGGACGGTCATGAA